>JALIGW010000001.1:117133367-117278367 GCA_023053685.1 Diadophis punctatus similis | reverse complement strand
ATCCTCTCCAGGTGAGCAACCACTTTATTTGTTGTTTTTGTATGTAATTTAAGATTACTTTTATGCCAATTCTTTCTTTTATGGTCTCATTTCTGATTTTATCTTTTCTGGCCAGCAGCTTTTCTCAAACATCTCATTTCTGTAGTGACCTTTCATTTAGATTTTACTGTAAGTATCCATGTTTGGCACTGGTAACATAGGTTAGGGGTCAGGGGAGGGTTCCAGTTATCTTTGCTACCGGTGCACATCGCGATGTTTCACGTGTGCATGTCCCATTGAGCGATTTTACTTCCACGCATGCTCAGAAGGACGTTTCAGGCCGAAAAACAGCTGAGGAGGTGCTCAGCTGTGCTTCGGATGAAGAAATAAAGGTCGGTATTAACCCGAGGGCGGGCGGGTGGGCTTTTTCCCAAGCAGAGGATGAGGAGAAGCTATCCAAACCCGAAAAAAATCGCTGAAAATTCTGATAAAAATTACGTCACCAGCAGGCCGCTACCGGTGCGCAGTACTGGTCCACACCGGTAGGAACCCACCCCAGGTAGGGGTGGATATGCTTTGCATGAAATGCTTCTTTGTGCTGATTAGTACTACTTTATGTTGTAGGAGTGGAGCTAGCTGTTCCAGTACTTGGTTTGCCTTGCTGCATTGTAAGTCCATTTATTTAATTACTTTTACTTAAAAGGAAAATGGATAGATTACAGAAATCTCAACAGTTAGATACTTTCACTTTAGCACCCAATTTATCTCAAAGTTTCTAGGTGATGATTTCTTAATTTTCTTGTAACAATCATTTGATGGAGAGGGTGATGGCTAGCTATTTTCCTCACAATGGAAGAATGTGTGATCTTCTGAGCTAATCATATTTTGCACACTATTATCTACTTGTCAAGGGTTTGAGAAGCCCAAACCAATATGATTGCATGCTAAACATGCAACTCAGTTATCTCAACTCAGTTTGAAAAATCAGTAGGTCTATTTACTTGTTGAATTTCTACCCTGCTATAATCAAAATTATTATTCATAATACACAATACAAAATTTATAACACATACATGAGAAAGCATCTAGTGTGATAAACATAATAGTAAATAAATAGCAAAAATTATATCCATTATAATGACCTGCATCGATTTATAATCAAGCCTACAAGAGCAACCAGAAAAAAATCTGTCATTTGTTAATGTTCTATTCTTGGTAAAGTTTGCATCTTATCCAACTTTTAGAAGACAATCATTGTTTGTCTTATGCAAGTCTTATCTCCAAGGGAAAGCTGTTTTATGATACAGGAGTCAGGACAACAAACCTCTGCTTCCTTGCTTCAGTGCCCTCATTCCATAGAAATGAAAGATCATTAGCAATGTTTCCTGGGTTATTCATATTGAGTGAGTCAATTTTCATTGAAGAAGGGGGTTCTGCAGGTACCTTGGTGCCAAAATGTATAGGGCAGTGATGGCGAACCTTTTTTTCCTAGGGTGCCGAAATAGGGCGTGTCCGCGCTATTGCACGTGCGTGCGTGCCCACACCCATAATTCAAAGCCCCTCACTTGCTCCACCCTCCTGCACATGCGTGCACGACCTCCCCACTCCCCCATTTCCCGACTTCCAGTGGGCCCGGTGGGCCCATTTTTCACCCTCCCCAGACTCCAGAAGCTTTCTTGGAGCTTGGGGAGGGCAAAAACCCTCCCCCCTGCCACCCTGGAGCCCCTCCGGAGGCCGAAATCGCCCTCCCAGAGCATCCACGCGAGCCAAAAATCAACTGGCGGGCACGCACATGCGCACTGGAGCTGAGTTAGGGCAACGGCTCACATGCCGGCAGATATGGCTCCGCGTGCCACCTGTGGCACCCGTGCCATGGGTTCGCCATCACTGGTATAGGGCTTTATAGGGCAAAGCCTATAAATGTAATATATTATAGATGCTGGTCATGGGCTTTTGTATTCTGCCACAACTTTCTGAGTAGTCTGTAATGGTAGGCCAATATATAACAGAGTATCAGTTCAAACTGGGTATTAATGTAAGCATGAGTTACTTTTACCTTCTACCACTGAATGGTCATCCAGATGATCCAGATCTGGTATCCCTGTGATAGACAATGATTATGAAAAGCTTTTCATTCTGATCCCATTATATCTGGATTCAGATATACCACCAATATTTGTTCTGCAAATACATTCCCCTGAGATAATTAGGCCCTTAAACTCCAAAAGGTTACCTGTTACTTTTGTCGAAGTCAGTTTAAGACTCAAAATTTACTTACATATATAAAACATTGTTCCCTGATTATGAATACCCAGTGTGCAGCAATGGAAATAAGTATTTATATAAGAAATGATCCATGATAGGTGACAGATGATTAGATTTGTGTATCTTCTGTATTTGATTTAGAACAAGGTAAATTGAAAGAGTTGGATTTGAAGTAATATGGCAGTTCTACAGGGATATGTGTTTATACTTTTGTTTTCTTTGCTTCAGCTTATTTGCAGAGACGAATAATTGCATTTGCTAGGCCTCATGGTTGAAATTATAAAGCACATACTCTTCCTCTAAGATCTTTGTGTCCATTTTAGGCTGGACATGAGGATTTCTGATCAATTATATTGAATTCAAATATGTTATATTACTTTAAAAATTATGTAGTAGTTGTTTTTAAATCTAATTTGTTCGGTTTGTGAATCACTTGATGAACACAGTGTCTTCTGAGTAAGTTATAATTTGTACTAATTGTTTGGAATTTTATATCTTATTGACAATTTCCTGACAACATATGCACATATGCAAAAACACCCTTAATAGATAATTAGATTCCTAATAACTCTGCACATTATCATGGGGATTATGTAGAAGAAGTATGTTATCAGCAAAATTAAAGGGTAAAGTACTTAATACATTATTTCTTGATTTATGCTATAGGGATTTTTTTTAAGTTACCTAGTTACCTACATTAAGATGGATGGATGGATGGAAAGACAGGCAGATAGACAGACAGTCACACACACACACACACACACACACACACAGAGAGAGAGAGAGAGACAGAGAGAGAGAGAGAGAGAGAGAGAGAGAGAGAGAGAGAGAGAGAGAGAGAGAGAGAGAGAGAGAGAGAGAGAGAGAGAGAGAGACCAATAATCTTTTGCAGGGCAAAATACAGTGATATTTTTGTTCATTTCAGGAAAGCTCACTTAGAATGCTCTGAGTGGGATTTGCTGTTTGTTGGCTACAATGATGCCAGGGGGGTTGTAGTAACAGGTTGGTGATTTTTGAGACGTTTTTGATGTATAGAACACTTAAACTTTTTTTAAATAGTTGTGTTATGATTAGTGGAAGGGACAAACACTTTTTAATGAAGTTGCATGGATTTCCCTTGTAGATTGTTTATATATGCTTTCTGTAATTCTGGCTTACTGCAGGCTGGTAGTACAAGCTATTGTATATAAATAGCTAACAAACCTTACTTTTCTCTTCCAGAGCAGGGGTCTCCAACCCCTGATCCATGGGCCGGCACCGGGCCATGGCATGGCAGAAACTGGGCCATGCAAACAAGTGAAGCCTCATCCGTGGGATGCAGGCAGCACATGAAACCACACCCCCACTGGTCCACGGAAAAACCTCTGTCCACGGAACTGGTCCCTGGTGCTCAAAAGGTTGGGGGCCATTGTTCCAGAGTACTGATGATGTTGCTTACTCTGGCAATGAAATATCTGCAATTGTAATTGTATTATTTATATTAATAGTGTGATAAAGTATATTGTGAATTTAAACTTTTAAGGATTAGAAACTGTGGGGATTTTGAGATTTTTTTAATTTTTTTTATTTGTCAACACATGTACAAGATAACAGGTATGATATAAACATAAACAAAAGCAAAGTATGTTTAGGTAAATTTGGACAATAGGACAGAAGGACAGGGATGGTAGGCACGATGGTGCTCTTATGCACGCCCCTTACAGACCTCTTAGGAATGGGGTGAGGTCAACTGTAGACAGTCTAAGGTTAAAGTTTTTGGGGTTTGGGGAAGAAACCACAGAGTCAGGTAGTGAATTCCAGGCATTGATTACTCTGTTGCTGAAGTCGTATTTTCTGCAGTTGAGTTTCGAGCGGTTTACATTGAGTTTGAATCTATTGTGTGCTCGTGTATTGCAGTTGAAGCTGAAGTAATCATTGACAGGTAGGACATTGTGGTAGATGATTTTATGAACTACATTTAGATCAGATCGAAGGCAACGTACAGTAGCTCTAAGCTATCTAAGCCCAAAATTTCAAGTCTGGTGGAATAAGGTATTCTGTTGCGAGTAGAGAAGTGGAGTGGAGGACTCTTCTTGGGAAATATTTCTGGACTCTTTCAATTGTATTAATGTCCGATATGCAGTGTGGGTTCCAGACAGATGAGCTGTATTCTAGGATTGGTCTGGCAAATGTTTTGTATGCTCTGGTTAGCAATGTAATATTGCCAGAGAAGAAGCTACGCAAAATTAGGTTGACAACTCTTAGTGCCTTTTTGGCAATGTTGTTACAATGGGATATATATTCCATTGTATATATTGAATATATTCCCAGGATTGATTAAATTTTGTTAATAATTGGCTTTATTAGTAGTCCTAGATATTTGGGATATTGAAATTATGGTGGAATAATTTTTTTCTAAAATATTAAATATTAGTAATTTAGTAGGGGACAACAAATATAAGGTGCAAAGAAATGTTATTTATGTTTAAATGAATTAATGGAAAAAATGATAAAGAATTATAAAGAGAGAATGGTATTGTAGAAGCTGGAAGACTAGGGTTATGCACACTTATTTGTATTATTACTGTTAGCATTGTTTAAAAAAGATTTGACCCAGTCAATACACTGTCCACAAAATATGTATGATGTGAAAAGAAAACTGCAAATAAAACATGAATTAATATATATATATATATATATATATATATATATATATATATATATATATATATATATATATATATATATATATATATATATATATATATATATATATATACGGTATATATATCTGCAAGAAGAAAACCAAGCTGAGAGAATACCAAGAACTTTCCCAAATAATTTACATTATTATTGGTAAAGATGCATACTTTAAAAAGGCAAACAGAAAGATTTAGCCTTCTGTGAGTTGCTTTATTTCATTTGTTAAAATGAAAACAGAAAAGTGTTTTCAGTCCTGGCATGACAATCTATTTCAACCATCACTGAGCATATTCTTGTTTACTTAATATTCTTAGCCCCAGAAGATTATATTTATGTATACATATTATATAATGAATAGAAAGGGAAAATGAGGAAGGAATGATAGAAGATAAGTGCAATAATTTCAGTATTTCGTGTAATTGCATCCAGATAATATATTTTCAGCCCTTTCTGCTCAGACAGATTGAATCTCTTAGATGTGTAGATAAGGATCTTTTTCTTTCGGTAAATCCTGATTCAAATTAAGTCCAAATCATTGAATGCTTTTGGGCATGGTTTGTTATATGTTAATTTTGTAAATGGAAAACTTTTGTTGCTTCACGTCATGGATGGAAGTTTAAGCATGAGTTCTATGGATTCAATAGAAATCAGGTTTTCTGTGATTGATAGACTTAAAAGGAAAATGTTTAATGAGACCTCCATTTATTATCTACTAATTAATCTGTCTGTAATTGTTGTCTACTAATTAGTGCTCATAAAAGGCCAGTATTCCATCATAATGGATCATTACTGCCCTACATAGACCTATTGTTGGTATGAGTTGCTCTCCAGAAAACTATGGCATGGTTTTAAGGATGATGAACATTTACAAATTACTATATGTTAAGGAAAGGTTGCATATAAGTGACAATCTGCTCTCCATCTCAGTTTACACAGTTTAAATTACACAGTTCAATTGTGGTAAATTGACAATCTTAACCATTTCTAAAATTGACATAGACATTTGGGACCATTAGCAGAAGAAATGGTCTGCATTGCATATTTTTTTACTTACTTTCCTATTGTTTTGAACGTGCTTAGACCTTTCTGAAATATCTGTTAACAAGGGGAACATTTTCTTCATGCAGAAAAATACTTCATGGAAGAAAGAGTACCAGAAGGGCCCTGGTTCTATCCTACAGAAGAATAATGTCTGCTCATTACTAGTTATTCTGCTAATAATGCAGAAAAAGTAAAATATCCTTTAAATTGAGCTCAGGATCTGGTGACTAGATGAATCCATCCATGTGATTTCATGACAATGTTATGCAAATAGTTTGTCATTGCTCTTTTGTATCTTCTACCCAAGGACTAATCAGATATTACTTTCTTAGCTTTACATGATCAGCTAAGGTTATTTACAGACTGCCATTTGCTTCAGCATTCTTGGAAAAAAAGGAAAGCCAAGTACCGGTAGTAGAGGGAATGTTATGGGTGAGATTCTGGATTTTTTTTTTTTAAAGAATGAAACAAATGCTTAAAATGAACTTCAACATTAAATGCGTTTTGAAGTCTATGATTATGTAAACAACTTTTCTGATACAGGATATTAATATTTGGGAACAAAATTCTTCTGAAAGCCAACATTTAAGAAGTCCTTACTGATACATTATCCAGCTTCTCATTTCCGGAAGGCCTTGGTTTTAGGTTTAATTGAGTTCCTGTATACAAATAAAGTTTTACCTTCATCCTTGGCAAAAGAGACAAAGAATATTTGCTGCTAGCAACCTATATTCTGTTTGGCTCTTTTTGTTATAGACTGATTTATAAACTCTATTTTGACAATATTGTACTACAGGATCATGACAATAGAAAGGAACGGAACTACTGTCAAACCCTAACCTTAACTCTAATTCTGTTTTTTTTTCTTTTTTGTTAAATAGAATTTAACAAATTCCTTATGAATCTTATATGAAATTTTTGTTGAATTCTATGTAAGAGCCATAAGGAAGTGTAGCCTTATAATGCAGATTGCTTTCAATTCATACCTTATATTCTTTCATTAAATTAGAATTAATGCTGTTACAAATGTCAAATGATCATGGGGAGTAAATTTGCTGCTAATGTTGGCTTAAAAATGCCCCAGTACCACAAAAATAACCAGCTACAGTACTTTTTATTATCCCACATCATATAGATCTATTTGGATCATCTTTGAATTTCTGGATTATTCATGTGTTTGATGATATTCAATGTATCACTGCACTCTGATGCAAACAAACCCTGTTCTATTACTGGTAATCCTCAGAGGCCCAACACACACAATGTGGGAGGGTCCGTATCAGTAGTGGGTTTAAAACCCTTTACTACCTGTTCACGCGCACACTTGCGCTTGCACGCGATGCTTCTGCGGATGCGCAGAAGCGTCCCGGATGGGTGGGCGGAGCCTCCCGCCGCTGGCGCTACCGGTTCTTAGAACCGACCCGAACTGGGAGCAACCCACCACTGGTGCATATGTGTGTGCAAACACAAGTAAGCAGGAGAAAAAGAGTGTGGGTTGTGTGCAAGCAAAGGGGAGAAATATGTTCAATGTTTGAAAGGGAAAATAAAACTGGGGGGGGGGTCGAAGACTTATCCCACAACTTGCACCATCCTGGTGAGTTTGCTAGGCTTCCCCATGAGTTTGCCTGGGGGAAGCTGGCAGGGAACCTCACAAATAGCAAGAGCAATAGCACTTAGACTTTACAGTGGTTTACAGCCCTCTCTAAGCGGTTTACAGAGTCAGCACATTGGCCCCCAACAATCTGGGTCCTCATTTTACCCACCTTGGAAGGATGGAAGGCTGAGTCAACCTTGAGCCTCATGAGATTTGAACTGCCAAATTGCAGTCAGCCAGCAGTCAACAGAAGTAGCCTGCAGTACTGCACTCTAACCACTACGCCACCACAACTCAATGGTAGTCACATAACTCCAGTGTGTTGCAATTGGTCCTAAGTGTGAGTTTCTTGCCAGACAACTGAAGTTTGTTCAGATGCCTTCAGGGGTGCTGCGATAGAACTTTTGAGTACTTATTGTAAATGCCTTTGTTCACCACCATCATAATATGAATGGTCACTAAATGAATGGTTATATTTTGAGGACTACTTGTCTAACATTCTTTAGTTTTTCAGGTATGTGTTTTGATTCTAAATTCATTTTTCAGGTTTCATCTACAATTAATGAAGTTCCTTCTGGCAAAATCACAAAACAATTCCGTTTCTGTTTTCTGCTGTATATTAGATACTGCTCTGTGTATGCAGAAAACAGATCAATGGATTCACTGCAAAGCATCACAACCTGATGTTAAACAGATGGTCAGTATAGCAAACTTTGATTATTTTTTTTCCTCTTAAAGTTCACACATGCATAGAAACTGAGAAGAAGAGAAGGAAAGAGAAAGAAACACAAACACAAAATCTGAAATGAAATCAAATTCTGTTTCTAGATGGTTTTGGAACAATGCATCCAGATTATTAAATTAAATTAAATCAATCTATTCAATTTAGGTACCACCTGACTCCAGACTGAGACTTGGTAGCTACAGTATATCAATAAGACATATAGAGTTTGTTCTATTCATTTTAAACTGTAACTGAAGATTGTAGTTCTTTTCCATTCACACACTTTTCCATTCATCTTGTATTGTGGCTAAAAATGTATACTCTTGTTATTTCAGGCTGCACACAAATCTTATTGCATGTAGCAATATCATTAAGAAACTAAGCTCAAGGGAAGCTGTCAGTCTAGTTCAGCAATATTTCTTGAATCCTTGACAGCCATCATAGCCCACCTGGAAACAGCAGTTGCACCATTTTTTGTTTAAATAGGAAGAAAACAGGAAAGAAGGAGCCTCCCAAACTGCAAGAAACAGCTGATTAGGTCCCACACATTTTGAAACATTCCTTCAGATATCCAAAACCTATCAGGATCTATTACATTTTATTGCTGAAATACTGTATATGGAGAGTTTCTCCCCTTTCATCTTATATTTGATGTTTTGTCTTCCCACCCGCTGTATCACTAGCAATTTTTATCTTGCCATCTGATATTTGACAAATATCTGGTAGACCATCACAGTGTATGATACTGTATCTCAAAAAAGCTAAACTTCATGAAAGTTCCAAGCATCCCCCCCTTATTGTCTGTCTGCAAATAGTGGATACAGTAAGGAACGCCTCAGCATCCTAGCAATAGCATTAGCACTTAGACTTATATACCACTTCACAGTGCTTTACAACCTTCTCTAAGTGGTTTAACAGAGTCAGCATACTGCCCCCAACAATCTGGGTCCTCGTTTTACCGACCTCGGAAGGATGGAAGGCTGAGTCAACCTTGAGCCATTCAGAATCAAACTCTTGGAGGGAGCAGTGAGTTAGCCTGCAGTACTGCATTCTAACTACTGCGCCACCGTCATTCTTCTACGAACACCGTGATATAACAAAGAAGTACACATATCAGTTATAGCATTACTTTAGTGTTTGAGGAGCATCGACCCCCACCACACTTGGCAACCAGCTCACATCCATGACTCTTGCAGCATCTGGGGTCATGTGATTGTGAATTGCAACTTTCCCAGAAGGCCTCTGACAAGCAGTCAGTTGGGGGAGCCAAATTCTCTTAATGCCCACATGATTTGCTTAGCAACCACATGACTTTCTTAACAACCGCAGTACAAAGCATTGCAAAATCGGTTTATTTAATGACTCATTTAATGACAGCCCCCACATCACCTGAAATTCCAGTCCCAATTATGGTTATAAGTCAAGGACTACCTGTAGCTTTTTTAAAAATATGTATTTTTTATTTTGTTCAGAGAAAAGTTAAAATACAAAACTCAATAAAAATCCAAGAAGACATTTAAAACCACAAAACACAAAGCAGTCAGAACATTAAAAAAGGATGCATCAAAAACATCACCACCACATTATGCACATATATTTTACCTGTAGACTACCTGTAGCTTGAACGCTTCAGTGGGATTCTTTACGGCTGCTTGACATTTTTCTTCTGGGATTCTCATACTACCAAAATTGTGCTTTGTTATTTTTTTATTCCAAATATTCTCAATCCTATAATCTCTTTTTTATGTGCTTCTGGGCCCATACCTTTCAGAACGTTAATCCCCCCCAAAAAATGGTTCTATTTTTATTTTCTATATCCCCTGACTCTTCCCCTTCCAGTTTGTTCTAGTAATAGAGGAGAATATCTGTAGCTCAGAGTTGACATGAAGGGTCCTTGTTGCTGTCTGAGCTTGCTTGTTTTCTTGCTACGTTTTATTACCCAAACTAGGTAACATAATCAGGACTAGTGGTGTTACATAGTTTGGGTAATGAAATGCCTGCAAGAAAACAAGCAAGCTCAGACAGCAACAAGGACCCCTCAGTTTGCTCTAGGCCACTGGTCTCAAACTTGCGGCATCACGTTGCCGTCACATGAAGTTTCATGATGTTTTTCCCCTTCACGGAGCTGGGGTGGGCGTGGCCTGTGCATGACACATCCGGCCCGCAGGCCGCCAGTTTGACACCCCTACTCTAGGCCTATTTGAGAGGACCACAGTTGAACCCATGCCTCTGATTTCTCTCTCTCTGACATCTATGAGTAATTTCCTCTTATTCTACAGAAAGTTCTAGGATCTGCCTCCATTTTGAGCTTCTCAGCACAAATCCTTCTCTGCTTTCCTTTGAAATATGTACATTAAGTAGAAAGCAAGTTTTTTCAAAACTGACATACCAACTTAAGAACACTCCTTCCAAGGCAGATTCTTGTGGTATTCACTATGATAAACATCTCAGCTCCTGGTAAAAGTTTTTTATATCTTCCAAAATCTTTACTTATACTTTTATTGATCTATTACATCTAGGTACTACATTAAATTTCATTTTGCTCTTCATCCATTTTTTCTACTAAATGAATGAGCCTCTCTGTGTTAGTAATACAGCATGTCCTTTACATGTGAAGGATGGGGATGTCAATCTAAAAATATAAAGTAAAATCCAAATATGTCCAGGCTAATTCTTTTCTTCAGAATAATGTAGATTCTGAAATTCTAGCCAACATGCAATATCACCAAAATTTAATTTGGCCAGCTAATGTGCTCTTCAAGAGTTTTATTGCAACCAACAGAGGGAGAGATAAGTGAATATTCATTCATTTTATCAGAATCTGATGAAACTGCAACAAAAATACCCCCCAAAGTAACTAATGTATGCCTGTAATTCTATTAAGGGAGTCACAGACTGACTTTCAGTAGCAGCCTTTAAAAGTCCACTTGTTTTAAATTGTTCTTCACTGATGGACGTTATTGATCTTGATTCTTACGGTTTTTAAAAAATTCTGATTAAACATGAGTATGAAGTATTGTGGGATAAAGGGAGCATTTGAGGGGCATTTATATTTTACGATAATATCTTATTATGAATATATATATTATGCTTTGATTTTTAAGGTAATTTTACTCTAGCATATGAATATTGAAATTAACTTATGAATGAACTACATACAAAGGCTGCTTGTAACCCTGCAAATCCTATCACATATTCAATTTCCGGCTAAATTCTTGGCTTCCTTGTCACATGCCTTATTCTACCATCAGAAGATCAAAGTCGATTGATATACTCCTAAATTGCATGATTTCTGATTATATCATCATCACCGATCCAGAAGAGTAATAGGTTTTATTTTGTTTGTGTCTATCCAAACATATGTATGATTAGTCACATTTTAGAATTCAACTTCAATAAATATTGTAGCCCACTACTATAGAAAGAGCCAGGTATTTCTTCAAGGTTGGGACAGTGCAGATCTTGGAGTTTGTGTGTGTGTGTGTGGGGGGGTTTCCATCCAGCAGTAGGGCAAACAAGAAGGCACAATAATGTGGGATAAATTGTATGAGTGGTTGAATCGTAAAAATAAAATGAAGCAAGACGCATTATATGTGTAGATATGTGGCTGGCGGGCCCACGAACGAGGGCCTTTTCTGTGGCAGCACCGGCTCTCTGGAATACACTACCCACCCACCCCCCGAGATCCGCATTATTCCCATCCTGCCAGCCTTCAGAAAAGCATTAAAAATATGGCTTTGTCGACAGGCCTAGGGCCAATGATTTTAACACAACACCGATCACTCTTGGCCCCATGAATGAATTATTGTATGGGTTTTTAAATTGTTGTTTTTAATGTTTTTTAATGTTTTAATACTTATTGTTTTTAATGCTTTTTTATATTTATTGTTGCATGTAAATTTTTATTGTTGTGAACCGCCCAGAGTCTCTGTGGAGTGGGCGGCATACAAATGCAACTAATAAATAATAAAAGGATATGTAATTAATTGATACAGAGATAATAATTTAGAGTTAATGATTGTAAGAAGTTTTTGGTTTTTTATTTTTATTTTCAAGTAAGACGAGAGTAATAGTGATATATAGAAATACAACGATACGTTTGACTGCTTAATGAAATTGTATATTTTGTGATTTGTTGAGTTATGGGGTTCATTAGGGTTTTTTTTATAGGTTTGTATTTGTATTTATGTATTTATGTATATATATGTTTGTTTGTTTTTTATTTGTTATATGTATAATTTTAAAACTACTTAATAAAAACTATTTTTTTTAAAAAGGCACATTTTCAGATGCCATGAGATGACATTGCTTAATAGATGAGAGTAGAAGAAGTGTGACAACTCTGTCACATCTTACTAGATAGGAAAATGTAATAGGAGACAGACATCCTGCAATCCAGGTCTTATATACTGTACAGAGCTTTAAAGACAACTAGCACCTTGAATTGTACCCAGAAGCTGACTGTAACCAGTGCAATAATAATAGTATTTAAACACCAAGGAACACGCATTACTATCCATGCTATCCATGCTACTACAATATGAACCAGTTGTAGCTTTCAAGTGGTTTTCAAGGGCAGCACTATGTAGAGCACATTGCAGTGATCCACATACAAGTTGATTTTATGTCAGTTAAAGAGCTATTGTAATTTTATTCTAAGACCTAAACACGTATCAAGAAATATTAATATATACATTTTTTTATCTTTAACGATTTTATACAAATAATCTACATCCTCTGGGTAAACATGCAGATTGAAATGTAATTTATCAATTGTTGTACTTTTTAGATATTCTGCAGTTCACTTCTTGGGGGAAAAACAGTTTTACGTAAGTTTTTTAAAAATGTATGGGAAAAACATATTACAACTGCGTGAATTAAAATAGATGGAAATTAGAGCAGATATCAGATAGGACAGATATGTGAATAGCAGTTAACACATCTGATCTTGCTTAGTTACTCATTTTATAACTTCATGTTTGTTCTGTCTTATTTTGTAAAACTGGAGTTTAAGCTTGTCATAAAGATTTATAAAGGTTTTTGTATTTGTTTCTTTTTGTACACAGTTTTCTAAATATCCAGTTTTCTACATCTATTTCTTCATATATGGTGTTTTCTTCATATATTATTTCCTCTTCGCTGTTTATAGTATATTAAACTAATATAAACTAATATATTAAATAAGTTGACTTTAAAAATATTTTTCCAAAGATATAACGCAAACTAAAATAAAATGATTTATCCCCATCTAATTTAAACTATATTTCAAATATTGTTCTTGAATCTACAGAAAAATCTAAGCTGACGTATTAGTTTAAAGCAAAGCTAAGTATTTCAAATATAATAAATCTTAAAAATACTGAGGCTTTGACAAAACTACATCAGATTGTTATTTTTTAAAATTATTTTGAATATAAATATTCTTGGGGTTTTCTATTGGCCTGCAGTGAAACAGTGGGAATTCTCATTCTCAGATAACACCATCTGTTCTGAGTTTTTGGCTGTTAATAGCAGAGATATTATATTTTCATAATTTTCTTTTGTTCCTGATGCTTCCCATCCAAAGCTACTTAGCAAAATCTAAATTCCTTAGATATTAAATATTCAACTGTGAACACAATTCCAATTGAAAAAAATAAAGCAACCTTTTAAAAAATTACATTAAATCTGTATTTTTATTAGTTTCTTAAACTTTTCCTCACATTCTACTTTCCATGGATTGAAAATGCATTTATATTTACTTTTGAAGGACAAGAACCTTCATGAAGTCATTTCTGTCTCATCTCTAGCCTGTTGTAGAAGGCTTTCCTTCTATATGTGACAGGAAAAAAGTGTTTGGGACAATCTAGGACACTGATTGGTGATTAGTCTGGGAATGAAATGTACAAGGTAGAAAGTCATCCAGCAATTATTGATTTTTAAGTCTGCTGTAGTCATACTTCTTCCTAACCCATTGCTATTTTATCTAGGCTACAAAGAATTCCAGATAGCCAGCCCAAGAATTTTCTTTTGTCTGCTTATATTTAAATACATACATACATACCAGTGGTGGGTTGCTCCCGGTTCGGACCAGTTCTTAGAACCGGTAGTGCTGGTGGCAGGAGGCTCCGCCCACCCACCCAGGACGCTTCTGCACATGTGCAGAAGCATCATGCGCGCAAGTGCGCGCACAAACTGGTGGCAAAATTATTTATAACCCACCACTGATAGATAGATAGATAGATAGATAGATAGATAGATACATACATACATACATACATACATACATACATACATACATACATACATACATACTGGGAATAGGAAGGATCTGTCAATCTTCACATGAAATGGACAATTAGATGCTTTAGACCAAATTTCCCCATTAATTTTTTTAGTATTATTAACATATGGAAATGTTTGGTGTAGTAGTTAAGGCATTACATTAAAAACTACGAGAACATGAGTTGTATTCCAGCTTTCTACATGAAAGGCTGGGTGACCTTGGGCCACAGGAATATCAGTTTTCTAAGGCTATGAATAAATGAAGAAAACTATGAATAAATAAGTGACTGATAGATTTGGCTGAAGATTGATTCATTTGGGGGTTGGGTTAGGGAGATATGATAATGGGAATAGCAATCTAGTTGCACACTTGACATTTGTGGGGTCCTTGGTTCTCTCTGAGCTTGGTTGTTTCTTGCAGATGTTTCACTAGCAAACTAGATAGTTTAGTAATGAAACATCTTCAAGAAAACAACCAAACTCAGAGAGCACCAAGGATCACACGGTTCAACTCTGAGCTACACATATTCTTTTTATAGACACTTGACATTTATACACCTTGTTATTTACTACCATAGTAAAACATAGAGAAGAAGAGAAAAAGCAGGTTGTGGAAGAAATGGACTTTCAGTGTGTGGTGACAATGGAAAGGAAAATTAAATGATTAACTACAATGGAATGGAGGGTAATCCAATGGGGGACAATGCAGAATGAAGAAGCCCTTTTGTGAAAGCCCTTCATTCCCTAAAATGTAGCCTCTCCCACTGTGCAACAGCTCTGTGTAAATATGCATATGTATGAGAGAAAGAACGCTCCTGATGTCTCTTGGTCTAGCAGGTCTTCTTGATTATTGATGCAAAGAATTCCCAATGCCCTGGATTTCCCATAGGAATGTCAGTTTCCCATGGCTATGAATGAATGAATAAAACTACGACAAAAATGAGTGACTGATAGATTTGGCTGAAGATAGTTTTGTTTGGGGGATTGGAGTGAGGAGATGTGATAATGGGAATAGCATTCTCCAATAAGATCCTTAGACTTGTAACAATCACACCTGAAAAATATCCATTCTGCCTGACCAATGGTACATAAGAGGGGGGGGGGTGCTGAGTGAATCAAAAAGATGTTCCTGGTATCCCTCAACCATGTCCTACCACGTATTCAGCAGCAATATTGGTGGTTAGTTTTCCCTCCATTAAGTGAGGCTAAGTAGCAGGGGAAAGAATATTACACTGCTAACCAGAGCATACAAAACATTTGCCAGACCAATCCTTGAATACAGCTCACATGTCTGGAACCCACACTACATATCGGACATAAATACAATTGAGAGAGTCCAGAAATACTTCACAAGAAGAGTCCTCCACTCTTCTACTCGCAACAGAATTCCTTATTCCACCAGACTTGAAATTTTAGGCTTAGATAACTTAGAGCTACATCGCCTTCAATCTGATCTAAATGTAGTTCATAAAATCATCTGCCACAATGTCCTACTGTCAATGAATACTTCAGCTTCAACTGCAACAATACAAGAGCACACAATAGATTCAAACTCAATGTAAACCACTCAAAACTCGACAGCAGAAAATACGACTTCAGCAACAGAGTAATCAGTGCCTGGAATGCACTACCTGACTCTGGTTTCTCCCCCAAACCCCAAAAACTTTAACTTTAAACTGTCTACAGTCGACCTCACCCCATTCCTAAGAGGTCTGTAAGGGGCGTGCATAAGCGCACCATAGTGCCTACCGTCCCTGTCCTTCTGTCCTATTGTCTAATTTTTACCTATACATACTTTGCTTTTGTTTATGTTTATATCTTACCTGTTATCTTGTACACGTGTTGACAAAATAAATAAATAAATAAATAAAAATAAATAAATAAATAAAAAGAATGTCAGAGAATCCACCAATCACTGCTCTGCAATTAGAATCACTGTATCTGAGATGCAGTAAAATTCAGATGTGGTAGCATCACATTTTTACTGACATATTTTTCTCCTGACTTAAGGACAAGAAGAAAATACTTCCAAAGGGGTAAGGCCTTATACATTCAACATCATGGATAACATGGATAACAACATGATGTGTCGGGGGGGGGTGAAAGAGAAAAGAGACTCTTCTATATCTTGTTCTAAGTCAGAATACATAAAAGATCTCAAGAATGCTTGGTTCCCCCCATTTCAAGATTTCCATCAGTGAGTTATATTTGGCAGAGAAGTGATTGAAGGCCGAGTATTAAATCAGTCTCTACATTCTCTCACACAATGATCTGACAAGAAGGATTTTAATTTATTTAAAAGATTCTGTGCAGTGCATTCACATACTTGAATACTTGAAAAAAAGCCATCCTGACAACAAATGCAGAACATTATTTATCTATTTAACGTATTTATATAGCCACCCATCTCACAGAACAGGTGTGTCAAACACACGTCATCATGGCGTCATCATGTGACATATTGGGACTTTTTCCCCCTTCGCTAAACCAGGCGTGGGTGTGGTCAGCACGTAACACATCCTGCCCGCGGGCCGGGAGTTTGACAGCCCTGTCATAGAAAGTGATTCTGGGTAACCTATAACAATCTAAAAAAACAGTAAATATAAAACAATCTTTACCTAAAATCATTATATAATAATTATTAAGAACATTGAAAACTATAAAAGGAGAACTAAACAAGAAAAGGAAATAATAGATGGGGGGTTGTTAATAATAATGGAGTTATTGAGTTATATAATATGAGTTACCTCATAAGTTTGTCCGTCCCCAGGATCTCCAGGCCTGATGGAAAAACCAGATCTTGAGGGACCTTCAAAAATTCTATTCCTTTCCAGTCACACTCTGTTCCCATGATGGATAGCTCTCTGCATGGACCAGGCAGCTTGGCTAACCTAGGCCCACCAAGACTCCTTGATACTTATTATCTTATATCTAGGCATAAGTACAAAGGTAAAGACAGCAAGCCTGAGTAGGAACTTCATTTCCCCTTTCTTCTTCCATAATAAAGTGAATAGAAGAGAAGAAAATAGCTAATAGAAGAAGCACTGAGCCAATCCTCATGACCCAAGGAACATTGTCCCTCCCATTCTATCCACCCTAACCCCACTCTTCCATTTCAAATCTCTAGCTCACTCTAAGATGCTGAGATAGGGAATTCTGGGAGTTGAAGTCCATGGATCTTAAAGTTGATCAGGTTGAGAAACTTTGCTCTACTGAATGTAGCATATGGAATATATAAGAAGGGAATGCTTAGAGAGGCAGGGAGAAATCTTCAAAGTTAGACATGACAATTATTATGATTCAACAATTTACCACAGCAGGAGGTCCCCTCATGATACTTGCTCCATGTTAAGCACATCTTCATTCTGTTGCATAGCCTTATGTCATTATCTCTGGCACAGCACAGAAACCTGATTAGAGCAAGCAGGATGGTAGTTTGACAGAGATGCCATAAGGGGTAGAAGTCCAGTTATCTCTGTGAATATAAGATCTGACATGACAGTACACCCTCCCTGTTCCATTCTTGTCCTGTTTGCAATTCTGTCTTTCTAAAGTCATTGAGCCATTCTGAAATCTGCACCAATGGGCTGTTTTGTTAACACGAACAAGTAGTAGTTGTTCGTGTTTTACTCTCTGATGCATCATATCTCACTTTAATTTACTCTCTGATGCATCATATCTGGAGTCAAACCAGCATTTGTGAACTCTTTCTATAGTTTATCAAATTTCTATAGTCTACCAGATATTGCATGAAAAATTAGGCTTTAGAGAAGAGAATTTTAAGGAAATTTTAAGGAAATCTGATAGACTTTGAAATCCACTCATATAGGCTTATATTTAGAACATTAAATGAATGATCTTGTGTTTACAAAGATAGTGAAGCCAAAAGATATGGTATAAATCTATGAAATCTGAAAACGGAAAGGCAGTATTTAGCTTTAAGTCTCATTTATAGAACGTTTCGAATATATACAGTATGTATATGTATGTATATGAATATGGTATGTATATGTATGTATAACTCTTTGAAGATAAATTCAAAATGATTATCATGCAGAAAACTAATGATCCAAGCAGAGACAGATGGGATATAAGGACAGAGGTTACATGTTAGAAGGAAAATGTGGCATTATATCAAGTAGGCTTTAAATCTGGCTTTTCTGGGATACTTCACTGCACTAGAGCATCTGTGAATGGCCCCATGCATAAGCCAGCCAGCAGCAGAGGTCAAGAGAGATCTCAGTATAAATAGTGTGATAAATTAAGAATGAAAATGAATTGGTGCATGCAGATGGAGAGCTTATAAGATAGAGCAAGTCCAGAAATCTATTTTTTCTATACGCCTTCTTTTTTTTTTTGCAGTTGGTAGATTTTGTTGGCCTCTGATAAAACAAAGTAAAATATGTGAAAATTGACAAGATAAAAATGGGTACTGAAAGGAAGTAATCAAGCTTGGAAGAAAAATTGGTCAGTAGAAAGTTTCTGTTTTTGAAGCATGATACCTGTACCTGTGGAACCTTTGAAGTCATGGATGTACTCCCAAATAGATTATTTTATTTTAATAGCTTTGTGATAATGCAAGGTCTTTATAGAGCTTGTACCAAAAATCCAGAATGTGAAATGATTTGTTTTTTAAAGATCTACCCCGTGCCAATAAAATTATTTGAAATGCATCTATGCTTAATTGCACCTTGCGTCCTGTTAATAGAAGTTAAAATTGCACTTGAAACCAACATTTGTCATTGAAAACATTGGGTAAAATAGCAACGAACAACCGACTTGCCAACAAAAGAATTGTTGACACAAATGGACTACATTCTAAAAAAGAGGGAATATTTAGATTTTCTCCAGTTCCTAAATGGAATTTTAACATATACAAGCTCAGAATATTTATAATTTATAACTGACCAGCTCTTTCTTTCTGTCTGTAAAACTGATGCAAATCAGATTAGTAAAGCACAGTTACTGTATATTACAAGCATTCTAAAAGTCATAGTGATTTAATTGAATGAAAAAGTAATTCTCAGGTGTATAATTCTTATATTTATTTTATGAGTAGGGACACAGGTGAGTCTTCTGACATTAAACATTTAGTCCTCTCTTTATTGGTGCTCATGTTTTCTGGTTTCTTGAACTTCAGTCCAATAACTAAGGGGAAAAAAATCATGCAGGATTTTTTTCTCATCCTCTGATCATAAAGCAAAGAAAGCCAGGAATGTAACCATGCAAAAAGAAGAGGTGCCACTCACAAATGCCATTAAAATTCATTTTGTTGCTGATGCTCAATCATTCAGCCACTTTGACTCTTCAGGACACAATGGACATTATCTTACCAGAACTGTATATTGGTCACTGCTTCTGAGTTCCTTCTTATGTCTAGCCATCTTGTCTACCATCAGCCTTGTTTTCAGTGGCCTTCAATTTATTAATTAATTTTAATTAATTAAATTATTAATGCTAAAGACATTTGAATGCATCCTGAGAATGAGAGTGAAAATGGAATTGGTATCTATAGAGAAGAATGGTTTTGCCAAACTAAGAAACAGATTTCAGCGCTGTATTAAAACAGAAACATGAGGTTCTTGTCACTATTTTACAATTGTATAAAGAATGCCCACTTTTGTTTTTTAACAGCAACAAAAATTTCAAAGAGTGTTTGAAAGGAAGCTATTGCTGCCAAATGTTATCCTTTTTTTTGAGTCATTCCAAAATTTCATGAAAGAGAAAATCACTTCAAAATAGAATAACACTTCTGAACATTGAGCACATGAAGAGATGCTTAGAGTAACAGTAATAGTTTAGCAAATATCAGCTAAGTCTCACTTGGTGAATCTGTGACAGGTAAAAAGAAAGGGGTAGTTTATGCCATTGGCATTACTATAAATTACTACAGTATTTTCAATTAAGGAATTACAATCAAAGTACCCTCAAGCTCATTTAAGTGTGAGAGGAATCAAGACTAATGAGTGGGTTCATAATGTAGTCAATAATTTACTTGATACACCCAAGGAAGTTAACTGTAAAATCAATTTATAATCAAAACTGGGAAGGGGAGAGAATCTTGCATTTTCTGTAGAAATAATTCAAAGTTCATAATCAGAAATTTCTATTCTCTTTTACAGCTTCTAAACTTTCCAGCTCTTGCAAGCTGCCTGATGTGTGTGTGGTGTGTGTGTGTGTGTGTTGCACCTGTGAGTGTGGGTGTTAAGTTTCATTAGCAAGCAAAACAAGCAAATGTCGACTGAAGTTTTGGAAGTTTTATTGTTTATGTTCCACACATCTCTCTAGACTTTGATGTTCATGTCAAAAGGAGCTAGATGCTAAGCAGAGTGAAGGGCATTTTGACTTGGGTTGATCAGGGCTGAACCCCTAATGGTAAGATAAGATAGTGACAGGGCACCAGACATGTGTTCTACATTACTTGAAATAAACGAGGTATACAATGTATGTCTGGCTTTAATTTTGCATATTTTATTTTGCATATTGTGCTCATATATGAAAGGTTATCATGTGTACATAATCAAAAGACATGCTTAGAATAAGCGGAAGTAAGGGGGGAAAATCTGATCTAACATATGTAGGATCAGTGATTATTTGATTTATCTAGAATTTCTATTTCCTGTATGCTGACCTTGTAGCTTATGTTCAAAGGAATACCTTGGAGTCGAAATCGGAGAGCTTTGCATATTTTTTCCCCATTACTCTCATGGTGATGGAGATGACCATGAGGATGGAAAATAATGCCAAAGAAGTTGCTTCTGTTATCATCTGTGTAGGTAGGCCTAAAGTCATGAGCTACCATGATCACTTTAGTGACACCTCCTAAGCTATTATTGTAAATTGAAATTATATCTAAAACAGTTTTGTAAGATTATTTAGTGTTTCATAAAGAGCTTGAAATGTCTGAAGGGTCAGTCAATAGAATACAAATTGAAAATGCTGTTTGTAAACCTAGGATTGTGGTTTCATATGGAGATAGACAAGCTAGGATCTTAAAAAAAACGCAGTAACTTCTAAATGACATTCATACTGATATATTTTCACTATATAATGAAGAATATATAGATATTTTCCCTCAGAGATAATTTATCTCTACTGTATTATGGCAAAATAATAAAGTCCCATAATAAAGTTGGTTATCCATAAAGAAATGTTATTAAAATTCAACTTTGTTTATGGAAAGCAGTCACCATCGTCAACAAAAATATTCTTTTTATATTATTTATTTATTTATTTATTTATTTATTTTAATGGGAGATAGACTACTTTAGTCTGGAAGTGTTTATTTTACTGCATCTTCAATATTTTTCATTCAGATGTCATAGTAGTATTGTTTCCTTTTTGTTTTTGATTTATCTTTTTTCCCCTTGGAGTTGCTTTTTAGGTTTTTTATTAATATTTAAATATTTTAATGCCTTTTTTTCTTCCTCTTTTTTATTGTTAGTTTTTTATGTTTACTCATCAAGTTTTTAAAAAATCAGCTTGGCTAATCTAAACGAAATTTGTAATCACATTGTATGTGTGTATGTGTATATATTCATATTCAGAATGTAAAACTGATATTATTTACTGTAATAAGATGGATAGCTTATTTATTTATACTTTCATATCATGAAACTTATATTGAACTTAACCAAAACTGAATTAAAGGATGATTTAAATCTTAATCAGGATTAAAATGACAGAGAAATAGTTGTGCTTACTCTTTGACAATGAACTCTGAGAACTTTAATTTAAGCCATTAATTACTGTAAACATGACAAAGTTGAGAATTCACATTGTAGGAAAAATTTAGACAGATAAAATATTTGATTCAGTATGTCTACTGCCAAGTACTTAAGCTTGTCTAAGAAATTAAGAAGGAATCTGACAGATCTGTTCTCATGCTAACAGAAATGTTAGCTTCTTAACTGTGGCCAAGTTAGTATGAGCAAGGGCTACAACAAAATATAGGATAATATTGTGAACTTTGGTAAGTAACATCAACTTTGCCCTTTTCAAATAGATCTCTTAAAGTTGTTTTCGTCTCGGCTTGTAATAGGGATGGATAAAAGAGCATTTTTATTTTCTTTTTAGTTTCTCAGATTTTTTTCTGTCTTAAGTATAATTTCTCCATATCCACATCATCACTCTGAGATATTTAAAATAAAAAATGCACCTTAAATTCATATGCATTTCCATATAACTTCTGTATGCTGTTTTTTCTTGTATAGGGCACCTGAACCCTTTATTTTCATTGTTGAGCATTTTTATGTCTTTTTCCATTATATATTATTATTACTTTAACAATCCACAAGGAACATGGGTTGATTGCTGTATACAGTAGGAATGATTTATTGGCAGTAAAGGTAAAGGTTCCCCTCGCACATATCTGCTAGTCGTTCCCGACTCTAGTGGGCGGTGCTCATCTCCGTTTCAAAGCCGAAGAGCCAGCACTGTCCGAAGATGTCTCCACGGTCATGTGGCCGGCATGACTAAACGCCAAAGGCGAACGGAACACTGTTACCTTCCCACCAAAGATGGTCTCTTTTTTTCTACTTGCATTTTTTAGATGCTTTCGAACTGCTAGGTTGGCAGAAGCTGGGACAAGTAACAGGAGCTCACCCCGTTACGTGGCACTAGGGATTCGAACCACTGAACTGCCGACCTCTCGATCAACAAGCTCAGCGTCTTAGCCACTGAGTAGTTTACAGTAGTTTAAAAAGGAGAAGTTAGATAACTTCATATGAAATTGTGAAATGGACGGATCCCTCTCTCATTCATAATCTGTGGTACCCTAATTTACCCATCTACTGATCTCTGCAACATAATGGGCTGTTACCTATCTGGTTACATGACTGTAAGAGAATAAACAATTAAATTCAAAGAGTGAGATTCAAAAGTGAATGACTTCTGGTTGGCTGAAAAAGCATACTCAGCCAAGAGAGATGGAAAGAACACTTGAAGAGGTTATAAGGGGAATAAAATAGATCAGAGAAGGCAAAAACTGATAGATAAGTTCAGTAGTGGAAAAATATACCATATTTTTCAGAGTATAAGATGCACTGGAGTATAAGACACATCTTAGTTTTTGGGGAGGAAAATAGGGGAAAACAATCTGCCTACCAGGTATTCATCTGGCTAGCGTCCTTAGTTTGGTCAGTTTCAGCACATTATTTTATCCCCTGGTTAGGACTTTAAAAAACCTTCTTCTGAGAGAGTAACAATGAAAGAGCATGCAAGCCAGTAAGAGCTGGGAAGATCGTTAGCACCTGGTTAGGGCTAGAAAAAAACTTATTCGGAGCAGCTTCAGCACATTATTTTATCCCCTGGTTAGGACTTAAAAAAACCTTCTTCTGAGAGAATAACAATGAAAGAACCTGCAAGCCAGTAAGAGCTGGGAAGATCGTTAGCACCTGGTTAGGGCTAGAAAAAAACTTATTCGGAGCAAGTAGAGCAATGGAAAAAAAAACCTGCAAAGACTTAGGGCTGGAAAAACATTCTTCGGAGAGAGTAACAATGAAAAAGACTGCAAGGTAAGAGCTGGGAAGATCGTTAGCACCTAGTTAGGGCTGGAAAAAATGCTTTGAAAAAGCTACATTCAGAGTATAAGATGCACCCAAATTTTCAGCCACTTTTAGGGAGGAAAAAGGTGCGTCTTATAATCCAAAAAATACAGTAGTTAGTTAAAGTGTTTATTAATTAGAAACACTGTTCCCTCATCTGTAATATATGATTTCATTTTTCTGACAATGTGTTTCCTAAATAAAGAATATGGACCATATAAATTAATTCCAGTTAATTTGGGTACTTTTTCTAATAACATCTTGACTACCATTTTTTCCCTTAGCTGCGCCATTTCAATTCCCTCTTTTAAATCCTTTTCCAGCCCTCTCTGAAAATGGTCCTGCTGAGTAGCCAGACTCCAGTAGTACATACAATGAAATGGTTTTATTTTTATTTTTTAAAAAATCATATTGTTTTAGGTTCTTAAGCTTCTAAATAAGTACTTGCTTAAGTTACTGAACATGAAGTCAATTTATCAATTTAGGAATGATATATTTCATTCTCAAATACTGACATTTGCTTCTATAGTTCTATGGTTCATCCTAAATAATAATTGTACGGATTATTTACTTATGCTTATCTTAAAGTCTAGGCCCAATGAACAAACTGGATATCTTGTTATTGAGATTTCTCTAGCGGCCTTGGCGGAACCCGATGCTGTTGCAAGATGGGACTCAAGGCACATGACAATGACATTCAGACTAACTCCTCCAGGATTACCTTCATATGAAAAACATAAAGCTTGAGTCATCTTAAACCTTAATAAATCAGATCTGTAAAGTTGGGTCAGTAAGCTTAAAAAGAGCAAAGTGCTGTTGTTTCACTAGGGTGGTGGGTTTGATTATAATTAACTAATAGACATCCAATCAAATTTAACACCATCTACTTTAACTGGTTCCAATATCCGTAGTTCAGGCTTGGCCTATGGATGATCTCTGAGTTTGTTTGCTTGCAGATATTCCATTACCCAACTAGGTGACATCATCAGTGCCCCAATTAGATAGCATCATTAACACTGATAATGTTACCTAGTTGAGTAATTAAAAGTCTGCAAGCAAACAACTACACTCAGGGAGCACCAAGGATACCACTTTAACAGGCTTAAAGTCTACTTAAATCAGTCTATTTTACCAGCATCAAATAAATGATTGGCATATTTGCCTAACAATTCAGTGGCTGAGCATTTTTGGTTTCCAGAATCATATCAGCTGTTCATAAAGCTGCTGTTTTCCTGAAACATCTCTGTCTTTAGCTGTATAAGAATGGTACATAACAAGCACACTGGGATTCCAGCAAGTATCAAACCATAAACATATATTCAGTTGCCAAATAGTTTGTCTCCCCAAGAAAATTGCCATCTGGAAGCAAGTGCCAACACCTGGCTCATGCAAATTGTTTGGCATTTAATCCCCATAGTTTTACTACTATATCCATAATCATGTGTGGCTTGTATAGAAATGTTTCCCATCAGAGAAGAGATGGAATTATGGCAGTTTTAAGCAGCATCCCAGAACATTATGAGTTAATATAATACAGCGGGTTAAGTATTGCAGTTTTTCCATCACTGTGAATTGGGACAGATAAAGAAGGAGAGTTAACATAATTGATTGCTGTCTCTTACTCTCTGTTTAGCACTCTATTTCACTTTGCATTTTTAACAGGAAGATGATTCCCTTTATTGCTTAATCATATTTCCTTTATATGTCCCCATTTCGGAATTACAGGCTAAGGAGGATATTGGACTGTTTACTTTAAATTTATATTATAGCCAGTTCTTTATTTATCGGTTTTTGCTGTTGCTTCTGTTTCTTGGTGGGTAGAATACCACTACTTCTTGGATACTTCATTATTCCCTCCCCTTGTCCCCTTTTTTGTTTGTGTGTTTCCTTTCCGGAGACAGGGTGAATGGTTTAATGAACCTCAGATGGTACTGAATGAAGGCTACTTTCATGGGGTTTGAGAGCTGAGGTTGGATTAGGAAGTTGATAAAAGGGTCTAGACAAGTGGTGGCTTTGGAAGAGGGCTTTCATCATTTTCAGATGATATTTGTTGAAGCCAGTAAATTTTGCCCCAGTTTGAGATTTGTCTAATGGAGCAGGCAGTCTCTCAGTTGGAGAGTGATGGTTTGGAGAAAGGGGGGGAGGGGAAACAAAGAAAGGAATTTGAGCTGTGGTGATTCATCAAGACAGTGTGTGGTGATTCATCAAGACAGTGTGTGATCAGAACCTCAGAACTCATTCACTGGGTGAGAGTGGCATAGGAAACAGAGCATAGGAAACAGAGTGATGTCTGACACTCTGGGTTAGTTTAGTTGAGCTGCTCAGAATCTTCTAGGTCTTCAGGTAGATGGTACTACCTATATTGCAGTTGGTTGGAACCAAATCAAGCTAGCTGTACAGATTGAAGAACTTGGAGAAGTTGTCTCTTGGATGATATCTCCAATATCTCTGGTGACAATCTTGAGAGTTTATATGAAATGTTGGAGTGGCTTTAGACCATTGTTAGGCTGAATTACTACTGCAAGGACAGGACTACATAGATTGCTGGAAGAGTGGCTTCCTGGGCAGCTTATACTCCAAGGCCCAATGGATGGTTAGAAGAGAGCCAGAGTAGAGATATATGCACAGTTCAATATCAGGGTTCCAAGTAATAAATCCATAGCAAGCAAGACTCTAAGGCATGTAGATTCCTAAAAGAATACTTTTATTTGGAATTATCATATTGGCACGTATCTGGTGAAAACTGACTCTAAGGTCTCCTGCGGTTTTCACCTAATTAAAAGTAAAAGTTTTCCCACTTTCTCAAAACAATCAGTCACATGGTCCAATCACAGAATGGGCTGGCAGCCGGGTGGCATCACACTGCCTTCTTCTGACCAGGTGTGAGAATGTCCTTGGTTCCCAAGAGAAAATATGTTGTTTTGGCTATATGTTCCCCTGTATCTCAATTCCCCCCTCCCTATCCCTCAGCTCCAGTGTGGCAACACTGAAGCAGTCAAAATAGCTTCAGTTAGGTCATCTTCAGGGTTGACATCCTAATTCAGATGTCAACAATGTTTGATGTTTGTCCATTGTATTCGAAGAGGACCTTAACATCTATCATAGACCTGAGTCGCCTGTGTGCAGGTCCGCAGCTACAGCTCCCAGTGTATCCACACCTGCTGCTTTGTCGTTCACCCATTGCCACAGAACTTTTCCAGGTCTTGGGGAGAATGTCAAGACTTGTGCGTAAATTGGATTAAAGTGAGGGAGAGGTGTGCATAGTCAGCCTCACTCTCTCTTCCCAGATTACATCTTGCTCCAAATAGCAGGACAAGAGTCAAGACAGTTGGAGATGGGCTGGGCGCAGTGGTTGACCAGGGCTTCTTTCATGTCTTGCCGTGCTCTTAGCGTACCACATCACTTGCAGAGACTGCCTTCATGACCATTGTCCTATTCTAGTAGATTTCATCTGTTCAGTCCGCCGGAATCTGTCTTCACATGCTCGGGATAGACAAGTCCCTATCTCACCAAAGGTCGAAGACCCAATGACTACTCTCAACCTGGTTTGGCCAGCCTGTTGAAGCTGTTGCCTGGCGTGTGGCTGCTGCGCATTCTACAGCTGCTAGGAGCCACAGGTGAGAGCTGAGTGACAGGTGGGGACCAAAGGTGAACGAGCTGCCCTAAAAGCTGCCCTAAAATGAGCTGCCGTAAAAGGACATGACATGCCCCTACACCAGAGGTGCTACCCCTCCCTGAACACCCCATACACCCCTAACAATATTTACTTTGCTTATTATAGCAATACTCTTGCCTGTATCAGGCTCTTGAGAAATATTACATTGCTGAACTACATCAGGCTGCAATATACTGTAATTATTTTCATTGCCATTTGGGATTCCTCCCTTGTTCTTTCTCTATGGCTCTAAGATTGACTTCCTCTCTCATTGTCTATCCTAAAGAAGGTCATCAACCAACAACTCACCTACCCATGCTCCAAAGCACATTTTCTTTTACTCCAAAATAATGTGCAATCTAATAATTATTAATTTCAACCAAGTTTCTAAATCTGCACTTAAATACACAATCTGCATATGGATATTCGTTAATACTAACATATATTTATTAGTGCAATACAGTAGGGATGGCTTGCTCAAGTACAAGATTTCTTTAATTTGATTTTCAAATTTCCACAACAAGTAATTAGCACCTCTGGCAAAAAGTGTCCTTTTTTTGATTGCATGGAAAAGACACAGGAAAGATGTAAGAAGTAGACAATGAAAACATGATTGGCGGTTATGACAGCTGAATTACTATTTTTTGCAGATGCCAACTAAATTTCAAAAATTTCAGATTACTACCTAGTCTAAAGTACTGTAGGTACAGTATATAGGCTTTATGAAGTTATCAGCACCAATCTAGAACTTCCCAGGTTGAATAGACTGGACAGATTTCCTAAGTACATTAAAACATGTAACTTTAGTCAGCCAAATTAAATGCTACTTAGGTGTTATGTAGATGCTACCTACTTACTTTAAGCATTACATACCAGTCCTCTTTCTCAATCCTATGAAAAAAGCCAAGGGCAAACTGCTTCAGAAAATCTTGCCAAGAAAATTGCAAAGATTTGTCCAATCAGTGACCAGGGGTCAAAACTCCTTTGAAAGCACCAGGAAAACTATTTTAAAAAACCTCTTAAACATACCTGCTTCCCAAAAGTCATATTATGACTTGAGGAACAAGAGACAAGTCCACATATACAGTATGACTGTCTACCTTGTGCAGTCTTGGAGTATGGTACATGCTGTACCTGTGAAAGCATCAACATGTTCCTTATTATTTTGTGGTCACTTATAATACCTGAATAGAGCTCCAATTTTCAGAACTTTTGAAATGATGACAATAAAGATTATTTCTGTAACTGCAGTGTATAACATCTGCATATAGGCATAGTTTCTCTTTAACTAATTTGTTAGGGTTTGTTAGCATGATTGGCTTGACTCTTTTGTAATGTGTACACCTAGTGTATGGGTGTATACAAATTATAGGGTATTTGGATATAATGTTATGAGCAGTATCATAGTCCATAACTTAGCAACATGAAACCACACAGCTGCATTAAGCCCAGGATCTACCCACCTATGTTTGTGGCTCTTGCATTTCTGCAGCTAAAATTGCTAAAAAAATAGTCTTAATCAAGAAGTACACAAATACTGTATGTAGTAGAAGGTTTGAATGAAATGTAATAAAAAAAACCCAAACTCTCCTTGAAATTCCTAGGGGGGGGGAAAGAAACAGATACAGCCCCGTCTCTTTTTGCACCAGTTTCTTGACACTGTATTTTTATTTATTTATTATTAAACTTCTATGCCTCCCATCACCCACCAAGAGTCCTTGTTCCTCTTCCCTTTCCTTCACAATTAAACAGGGTCTCTGGCCAGCAAAACATTGCTCAGCCTTACCCATATCATATATGCATAATATGATCATCAAGTGAAAATACATTATCTCTATAAAGGTAGAGAAACATACATATGAACACACAGTCCACAAATAAGTTTTCTCAAGACCCCATAATAGCCAATGTTCTGACTTCAGTATAATGAAAAAATTGTTAACAATGAAAAATCCAGGAGGATTCAGTTATAATGGGATGGGAGCCAATCTCCTGCTGATATAATTGCAGCAGTAAGGTAAATTGAAAATTCAAATTTATTTATTTTATTAATCTATTATGCTTTTTTGCAAACAAATGTAGAATGAATCTTACGGAGGTGAGCTCTTAAGAAAGCAATATGTAGCACTTCATCTATTTGATAATAAATAGCCTTACTGATGCACTATTGGGTGCATTTCTGGACATTTGTCCAAAATTCTTCTGCAAAAAGATGCATTCTTATTGTCAAGAATGTAATGATTACAAGCCTGTTACAAGATCTTCTGACAGAGTCCTCCAATCAACAGGGAAAACAAGTCATTTACCCTCCCATGTCCTGAAATCGTACCTCCAGATGAATCTGAAAAACATTTATACAGTTGGATACAAATTAAAGTATATATTTTTAGAAAAATTATATACATATTCTTCATGTTTTGATAGATAGCTTTGCAAGAGCTACCTTTTCTTCATTCCAATTTCTGAAATTTAGAGCAGATAATAACAGCCTTGTAATGTAGCCTTGAATTTGGTATGATCTTAAAGATTTATTTTATGTAGCTCATTTAAATAACTTTAATCTACAGTTTGAGAGCTATTTCAAACATTTCATCATTTCTAAGTACTTGGTTTTTGGCTTTGAGGGATGTGCATCCTTTGGCAGCATACTTAATGGGAAACAAAAACAACGTCCATATGTGTGAATGTGAAGAACATCTGGAAACACCACTGAAGCAGAAAAAAAAGCATTTTTCTCCTGGCACAAATAACATTTTTGGAAGGTTTACAGGGGAGAAACCAGTGTCTGTAAGAAATTAAATTTAATAGTTGGCATTGGCCATGGGACTGATCATAGTAGAAATCAAGAACCAATACTCAGAGACGTCTTCCACTTTATTAAAAAAGAAAAAAGAAAAGAAAAAATGGCAATTTGGTAACATATACAGTACTTCTTATCATACATCATTATGAATACTTTTATTTAAAAAGGAAAAGGAATATAATGTCTCTTTCTCAGTCATTTTGGTTATAGAAATCATAGCCCTAATTAAATTTAGGAGCTAAAAGACAACATATAAACTCATTCAGATCTTAGGGACCTGTTCTGTATTTTATGGCCTGAAACTAGTTGCTAACTCATAGTCTCAATTTCTCATAAGAATTATTTAGAAACTGTTGCAAGAATTACAGATATGAGGTTCAAGATTGCATTTAGGACATTTTAAATACTTCTTTTTAAGATTTTTTTTACATTGAAATGGATACATGATCACACATTTACCCAACTTAAGAAAATTCAACATTAGGCTTCATGGTTTACTCCATGGAAGAAAGAAAGTAAAATTTGGGAAAGTAAGATTTGTTATCTTATTACTATTTTGGATATTGATCAGTCATATGTATAAAATAATATGAATTTAGAGTGATATAAATTAGAGAAAGGCAGATTTTTCCTATTGAAGATAATTCTGTCCTCCCAAATAAAACCTTCAGATTCCCTTTCTTATTTTTCTTTCATTTCTTTTATTCTTCCAGTTCCTCCCTCCTGTCAATTAAATTAATAATTTGTAGAGTGCCTATGACTCGCCTAAGAACACTTGACATACCTGAAAAATGAAAATAATTTGGAAGAATGATAGGTAATAAATTGTTGAACAAACTTAAGATCCACCCCCCCCCCAATATAGCTGATTAACTGTGTTAGATTTATAGTTAATAATAACTTAGTCTAAACCAACAAGTTTAAGCTAGACCAGGGGTGGCCAAACTATGGTTCTTTGAGGACCTGTGGACTTCAACTCCCAGAATTCCTGAGCTAGCCATGCATGCATGGCTGGCTCAGGAATTCTGGGAATTGAAGTCCACAGGTCCTCAAAGAACCATAGTTTGGCCACCCCTGAGCTAGACAATCTTCAACTGCCAGTATGCTCTCTGGGGGAATTCTGAGAGATGAAGTCTGCCCAGCTTAAACTTGCAATGTTTAAACACTGTTATTGTAAAGAGAAGAATTCAAGAGGTTCTCATGGGTGCAACATCCTCTATCCCAGAGTTGCCAATCCAAAATTTAGATATAAGGCCCCACAGATCTGCTACCAGTAGTCTTCAGACATTGGTCTGTGGGAAATGTTATGTCTCTGATTCTTGAACTAATATATATTTATCATGATTAATATCTTGACTAAGATAATGTCAACTTCAAAAGAATGCATATAGAACATCACGAATATCTCTTGTATGTATGCATAATGTAAAATGTATATACAGCATCACTTAAAGAGTATAGTTTATAGAAGAGGCACCAAAGATAGCATTACTCTCACTATTGGAAGATAGAAAGTGTAAAAAAGAAACTAAAGATTTGATAACAAATTTGCTGACTGCAGCAAGGTTAATGATTTCCAGGAACTGGAAGATACGAGGGGATTATTGTTTGGAAGAATGGTATAAAGAAGTATGGGATATTGCCATAGATGATAAATTGACATGTAATATTAAAGTAAGAAGAGGCATAATAAAAGTGAATGAATTTGATGGAATTTGGAAACAGTTTCTAATGTTTGTGTTTTCTGGGGGAAGTGGGATAACCACCACCAGAAGAGGCTTTAAGATTTTGGAAGCAGGAATGATCCCGAGGGGTGGGGGAGCACTTGTTGATTGGTTGTATTGTATTGTGTTTAATATATATTTAAGCAAATAATCGTTATCTATTATGATTTATGTATGTTTAGGTGATTGTATTATTTGTAATTGTTTTATTTAGCATATGTAATAACAATTCTTTTTAAAAAAGAGTATAGTTTTGAATGCATGAGGTGAACAGCATAAAAAGAGATATGGAAATAGAGAAAGACAGAAAGCAGAGGAAGGAAGGGATATGGAAAGATGGGATAAAATATAACCATTCAATGATATTCTCATTTAAGACTGAAATAAAAGATTGCCTTAGAAATTTACTTTAAAAATGAAGAGTTACATCTTTAAACAGAAAGATTAAAATATTTGGAATAAATAAACAGCTCTGTGTTGGTCTAAGCAAAGACTTTTCTTCTCCCTGCTACTCGAAGTCCTCTTTCAGTGCGATGTGCCAGGAGCTGAATCCACAATCTCCCATATGTTGATGTCTGAGGGATGCTGGAGCATCTACCAGCTATTCCAAACGAGTCAGTCTTCTGAACAATCAAGTCCTTCCAAGATGTTCCCACCAATTGCTCATAACTGGGTCTATATCAGAGTATATCCTTCCCACAAGCTAATGTTTAACTCGCTTTTCAGAACGAAAGCGAGGAGCAGCCTAAGTGCCTGCTACAGATGAGACGAATCAAGCTCTACTGAACACCAAAAGGGATGAAAAAAAATATGATGCTTAATTTGTTGTAAACATAATTACTTTCATTCAGACACAAGAGAAAACAAGAAGAATTGATGTTTGCCAAATGCCGCCATCCACAGAGCTGCAAGGAGATGATTAGAAGCAGAAATAAAATCTCCCAGACGATTCAATTTCTAACTGAGATAGCATCAGCCTTCCATGTGGACTGGAGACAAAAGGCGGTGGAAGAAAGTAACTAATGTCAGAAACCTGAATAAAATGTTGCATAAATAACCAGAAAAGCAAATAAGATGGTCCAATTGATAGGACAGCATAAGATGCATAAAACATTAAAACACTGCTTCACTAAGAGATGGAAAGGGAGACTCCAGTTCTTTTCTCTTTTTTTCCAAAACTGTGCAAGAGAGAGAGAGAGAGAGAGAGAGAGAGAGAGAGAGAGAGAGAGAGAGAGAGAGGGAGGGAGGGAGGGAGGGAGGGAGGGAGGGAGGGAGGGAGGGAGGGAGGGAGGGAGGGAGGGAGGGAGGGAAGGAGGGGGAGAGGGAGAGGGAGAGGGAGTGGGAGAGGGAGAGGGAGAGGGAGGAAGTGGGATGATTTGAATGATCATGTGAATGTATGAACATGGGCATGTTATGTATGCCTTTATTATATTTTTATATTGGTCCACAGTGTAATACTCCTTGAGGTAAGTTAAAATAATGTACAAAAAATAAAAATATAATTCATTTTTCCTTTGAGCACAGGAGCCAGCAGAGGGCTAGAGATCAGACACATCAACACATTGTCAGTTTTACTAAAAGAGACTAATATGGTTACCCTTCTAGAACTGATACATTTTAAAATGTATTTGTCTTAATACATAATTTATTGCAAATATCCATTTATGGTAAGTTTTGAATTAAAGGTCTTGGGAGTTCTAATATAAAAAATAAAGAATAAAGAGATAAGGTGCACCACATTTGTAACAAGAACTGTTTAGGGGGGGGGGAACCATGATGGATGTTAGTACCAAACCGAGAGGTCTGCAAAAACAATCAGTGAGTTAATAAAAGGGAGGTTCTGTTATTCTTGAGGTAAACTTCTTGGATGTCTTTCAAATTATTAGGCCAGGCCAGATAGCTTTTTGCATAATGAGAACATCTTTCATGTGTCAAAACAGTTTTTCATTATAGCTAAATAAGCCAAAACAGGGATATAATGATAAGGTGACCTTTACTGTAAAGTTTGGACAGTTTGAAAGTATTTTTCAGAACAGATCTACATCTGACTGCTGATAGAGAGTCACATAAAAGGGAGAATTTTCACAACTCAAGATAGGAGGGCAGGAGGATGAGAAGGGCTGGCGAAGAGAAACAAAAATACTACATCACACTTCACAAAATGCACAATAACACAGATGGTACTTAGTAATGTAGTTTTTCCTTGTTCAGTTTCCACAATAATACAAATCAATCTGATAGCAAACATGCTTTATCTACAATTTAGTACAATCAGTTCTGAAGTCTAGTGAGATGAAGTGGTCTCATGTAATGGCTGAATCAGAGGTTAGTTGCTCCTGGTTCGGACCGGTTCTATAGAACCGGTAGTGGGAATTTCCCCCTGCTCGCCGAACCGGGAGTGATCACCAGTTGGTCACGCCCCCAAACCGGCTCTAATGGCGGCACCGTAGGCACCGCCATCTTGTTTCTGGCTTCTGCGCACACGCAGAAGCTTTTTTTGCTTCTGTGCATGTGCAAAAGCTTGGTTTTTGGCCTGCAATACCCCACTCTAACTGCTGCGCCACCTCGGCTCTTGCTATTACAGTCGAAGACTAGCATAAATAGCCTGGGGTACAAAAAAAAGCATTAAAAATGCAACCAAATAAAGCTAAAAAGGATAAAAACAAAAATAAAAAAAACTTTAAAAAGTCTTAGAGTCTAAAAGGAGGGGTAAGAACAATAAAGATAGAAGAATATGGCAAACTAACTCTATTATAATATAGAGAACTTTATAATGATTAACAAGGTGTTCATTAAAGCTGGTTTATGGCATAGGTCATCTTCTGATGGATTTTAAATACGGTGTGCAGAACCTGGGAACACTGTATGTTATAGCAGGATTGGTGACTGAAAGCAGTAGGAAAGTGTTAAATTATCCTGGGTGTTCTGGATATTTATGTAATAATGATGAAATGAGGCTGTAGTAGTTTCCTATATCGGCATTCAAGCACATCTGAGGGGAGACCATGACATCATGCCGGAGTATTGTTTTTTTATATGTAAGGTTTTGGAGCACTGAGCACTGATCAATGGTGGATTGACCTTCCCTAAATACAGCTTGTTTTCTTTTCCAGCCATTCTTGGAATTTCCACTGTAGGTATTTGCATAGAGTTTGCTGATTGTGTTAGAGAAGCTGATAGGATCTATAACTGATAGGATCATCCATTTTCCCTTTTTGTATATATAGGGACAATGATCACAATCCCCAATCCTTGTGTACTTAGGCATAGGTGCTAACGCAGATAAAGAGCAGGGCCAGGGTGGGGAGGCCCAGATTGTTTTTAATGACTTCTGGAGGGGTGGGTGTTTTCCTGGGATCTTACCTGGGTAACAAGTTTCTTGATCTCTGCAACTGTCACTAGTGCCCACATTGGCAGATTTTCTATAGTTTGGCATTAGTACCTACTTCTAACAGAGTTGTCCATGTAGACCAGTGGTTCTCAATCTTCCTAATGCCACGCCCCGCGCCCCACCCCCACGCCCCCACCGCTCCCCAACCCACTGCCGCACCTGCCGCTGTGAGCCTCACCTCGCCACCGCCATTTGGGTTATTTTATCCTCTGTGCATGTGCAAAGCATTCTGCACATGCGCAGAGGGTAAAAGAACCCAAATGTCGGCATCTGGGCGAAGTCTCCCGACCCCTGTGAAAGGATCGTTTGACCCCCATCAGAACTGCTGATGTAGATCATTTATTTGAGGGTTTGATGTGATATGCCAGAATGAGTCTGAGTCGTTGGATATGAACGCCTGAATGAGTCATGTCCAGTTGTTTTTCTTGACTTTCTTTTTCTTGGATGACAGCATGCCAAGAGTTATTTCTAGTATCTTTTTTTCTTGTGGAGGTCCTGTGCAGCTGATGATCTAGTGTTAGATAAATAAGTCTGGTCTCAAGAGGTTTTTTGGCATTAACCCAAACCTTGTCGAACAATGCTTGGAGCGGTGCTGTTGTTGCTTCGAAAGTACATTGTTACTACAAGTTACATGCTGGTGGAACTCTCAGAGAATGGCATTATAGTTCTCCAAGAGCCCATCAGGAGATTCAGTCTGGTATGTGATCTGACTCAGTAGATGATGTTATTGTGGCCCTAAAGTACAATTGAAACCAGGGGTTTTTCTTTTGGGACTAATAGCTAGGCAGCTTAAAATGTCGTTTTTATATGTGACACCTACAACGAGATTATTATATGCTCAAAAGTGAAACAGTTTGGAAGAAAGCTTGATGAAGATGAGGGCACTTGCAAAGATGGCTAAATTAGCTTCCTTCATTACAGGAAAGTGCAATGTCTATGTTTAGATATTGGCTGACTGGAAACCCCTTTAAAGACCTTTTGCGTGAAATAGGAAAAATGCTCTTATGATTTGTGGTTTTAATGATTAGGAAAAAATGTATAATAGAATAAAGTGAGCTTTTTTTGGTAATCAAAGAGTGTGAGAGAGTTTTGGCATCATACTTGCATTTGCTGCAAAAAAAAGGAAACTTATTTCTATTTCTTTTTAACATTTCTTTTTGTGTTTTTGTTTTCTTTCTATCTCTTTGTATCTTGGTTCTCCCTTAATCTGTATTAGTTTCTGTTAGCTTTTATGTGTTTATATCAGTGGTGAGTTGCTCCCGGTTCGGCCCAGTTCTGCGAACCGGTAGCAGCGGCGGGAGGCTCCGCCCACCTACCCGGGACGCTTCTGCGCATGAGCAGAAGCGTCGTGCGCATGAGTGCATGCATGAACCAGTAGCAACGGGTTTTAGAACCCACTACTGGTTTATGTGTAGTGTTTACTTTATGTTTATATATAGTTAAATCATAGTAATGCAACACAGAAGATAAGTGAAGGAAATTTAGGGAGTAAAAGACAAATATCAGCTGGATTCTCATATTGTACTATACTATAGTTGGCTTAAATGTACATTGTCGAATAAGCCAGAGTTTGCACATTCACATAATGCTTCAAGCCAAAATAAAACAAACTGGATTATAGATTAATGTTGCATATTATCTAGACAAAGAAGCACTATCTGATGTGTTGATTTATGGGTTTAGGAGGCACTGGTATAATTCTGGTGCAGAGGTTCTACCTAATGATCACTCTTCAGTTGTACTTTGTTTCTTAATGTTTTTGTGTGGATATAGCCTTAAATGGTATCTTAAAACATCTGAAATGTACTGTAGATATTTAAATACATAAAACCCTCAGTTAAGCAGATAGGCCTAGCAGTCATTCAGGCCCAAATCTGGCCAGGGATGGAGTGATGTGTAATAGGGGTATTATTCACCTGAGGAGAACCAGTAAAATCCACCCTAGCTTGTTCCAAACAAAATACTCGCCTGATTGGTGGCTTTGGCACATTGTACACACAAGCCCTAAATCCGCCTCTACTTGTTTACATTTTCCTTTGCTTTAAATGCTTATGTTGGTTTCAATTTGAGTATGGCTTTTCCTCTCTGGTAATGGGAATCACACATCCTTCTTCCTGTTCTTTGAGCCCTGAAGTCAGAGTGTCCACTAGCAGATGTTCAGATTTTGAGAAACAAGTTCATTATTTGCAGACAAGATTTCTTTATCGGGCACCTTGAAATGTTGTAGTTGCTAGTATTTTTCAGGGGTAAATAATTGGTCTAGAAAGTGTCCAAAACTGTACTTCTAGAACATGGAATTTATTTTATAGATGGAATATTAAAAAAATGTTTATTTGAAAGAGGAAGATAATTTAATGGGACTATTTTTTAAATAAAAATGTTTTTATCTTAAATTATATACATTTTGATCTTGTTTTGGGAAAAATACCCTCAGGTAAAGATACAGATGACTTTATAATCTTTTATAAAGATTCATCTGAACCTAGTGGATTGGCCATGTATTGCAACAGGGGTCCCCAAACGTGGCAACTTTAAGACTTGTGGATTTCAACTCCCAGAATTCTCCAGCCAACATAGCTGTACAAAACCTCTGTATTGGAAGAACAATGAGGGAATACATTTGGGATGATTCTCTTCCTGTGTCAATTAACCATTATCTTTACTAGGGATGGGAGACCTAGATAGTATAAGGAGAGTAGGGATGATACCCAAACATTGGGACAGTCCCTAAATCAAGAAATCTTTCTTGTGACAGAGCACCAACTGTATGCAACCCATGGTTTTAAATGGTTCACTATTCTACAATCCTGCTGTAGTGGTTTGACATCCTGGCAGCCTGACTATCTTTTGACCCTAAGGCCTGAGAAAAGTTAAGTTCAGTGGCTTGATTTCCCAGGCAAAAGAGATTTTTCTCAGTTCTTTCTTCCATGGCAGCTTGATGTGAGATCTGGAAGAAGCTAGGCTGTCTGTATAATTTATTAGAAACGAATAGCTGGACTTTACATACTCTATAATTCCTTGAGTTGTTTAAACAGCCTCTGTTTATTCTCTTACATCTTTGCCAGACATCTGATACTATCTCCCTAATCAGTGTTTTGCAGTTTTGTGACCATTTATGGCATTAACCACCAACATTTTCAACCCTTCACCCACCCACCACATCAGTCTCCTCATTGCTTGGGAGTCTCAGTTTGGACATTAAAGAATAGTTCCTTCTAGCTCAGTAATTTTTCTTTTTTTTATGTAGATCAGGCTTCCTAGTTTTATCTGGAGATCTAAACGTCTTGTCAAATATATGTTGAGTTCTAATGCTGTGACAAAATGTCTTTTATGCTGTGCTGATCAAAAGGCTTCTTGGGTTCCAAACAGCTTATGTCTAATGTGTCAACCTGGCCCCTGCCTTTGTCCCTGACTCTGAAGTTAATCAAGTTTTAACTTTAACTTCTTGGAAACCAACATTGATTTCCTTTGCCCTGTATAAATTGCCCATGGAATTTATTTTGTTGTGTTCAAACTTCATTAAACATTGTAGCACAAACCTATTGTCATCAGATGACCAGACTAAAAAGACCAAATAAATCTTTCAGAGCTAAGCTTCCACCATAAAGGAGACTTGCTATAAGAAGAGAAAAAAGTACAACTTTGCTAAAATCTGCCATTAATCTAAAAAGCATCAGAAAAATGCCAGCCTTCCTATTTCCCACAGTTTTCTATATTTGCGGTCTGTATTGAATGTCCACCTTATTGGCTGGTGATACAAAGTTATATTTTGGAGAAGCCTCGGGAGGATTTTGTGTAAGTTCTTAAAATACAGAATGAATGTGATAGAAAAAATAATCTTCACCAAACATTTGCCTGGAAGAAATGTCCCAATTTTTGTAATAACCGGTTTATTAATTTAATCACACAAAAATATCTACCCCACTTTTTGTTTTTGAAGTAAAATGTGCTCTGTTCAGGGACCTATCCTAGTCTATCAGTGCTGTGTATTGTATACCACATGAGTGCACAGGTAGAAGAATAATCCATGTGTTCCTGTACAATCCTTAATGAAAATGCAAGAAACTATTTAACTATTCTGATCTTTGGACCCTCACAAAGAGCCACACAAAGAAAAAGCGGCTTGAAGAAATAGCTTGAGCTGTGGGAGAGACTCGGGCCAAATGGTCCTTCCAAAGCTACTGAGCTAAACAACAACGGCAACAACAATTATCTTGGGATGTGGATTTAAAATAAAAAAGCAAAAAACATCAGACAGTCCCTTGGTTTAAGCCAGGGGTCTCCAACCTTGGCAACTTTAAGACTTGTGGACTTCAACTCCCAGAATTCCTCAGCCAGCAAAGCTCCTTGAAGTCCAACAAGTCTTAAAGTTGCCAATGTTGGAGACCCCTGGTTTAAGCTGTTGCATTGAATTGGTTTTTGGTCATATTACAGTGCAGCCTGGGAACTCATGATCAAAGCTCAACAGTTCATGTCTTTTTGTAACTGTATTGAGGAGAGGACGCAACTGCAAGGTTGTGTTTCTTTCTTTTTTCTCTTCCTCCAATATTAAATTTAGTATGTCCAGATTTCCATTTCAGGTTGAAGAATCAAATCAGCCTCCCCCATAATATATTTATTTTGGTATGTAGGTTTGCTCATTATACACATTCTTGGCAGAAAATTTTCTCTAGTATAGGTACTGCTCAACTTACAACCATTCGTTTAGTGACCATTTTAAGTTTCAACACTACTGAAAAAAGTGACTTATCACCGTTTTTCACACTCCTAACCATTGCAGTGTCCCTGTGTTCACATGATCAAAATTCAGATGCTTGGCAACTGGCTCATATTTAGGATGGTTGCAGTGGCCCGGCCTCATGTGATCCCCTGACAAGCAACCTCCTGACAAGTTAAGTCAATGGGGAAGCCAGATTCACTTAACAACCATGTTACTAACTTAACAACTGCAGTGATTCACTTAGTAACTGTGTCAAGAAAGATTGTAAAATGGGGTAAAACTGACTTAACAACAGTCTTGCTTAGCAATGGAAATTTTGGGCTCGATTGTGGTCCTATATGTATATGCATTTATGTGTATACAGATTTGTGTATTATTTGCAATGCTATCTACAATTTTTATGCATGGTTTCCCCCAATATTTGTAGTATTTAAATAACTGAAATTTTGCCAAATTCAAAGAATTTTAAGGAATAATTGTACTATTTTTTTAAAAAAAAGTAAGCTTATATGTTTTAAGCTGCTCACAGTTACTTGACAGTTAGATGGGTGGTTAAAAGAGCACAGTCACTTTAGCTGACTGTGATCCGCAGGTCAGCGGTTCAAATCTCACCAGCTCAAGGTTGACTCAGCCTTCCATCCTTCCGAGGTAGGTAAAATGAGGACCCAGATTGTTGGGGGCAATAAAAATATACATTGCTTACTGGTGTAAACCGCTTAGAGAGTGCTTGCACTGTGAGGCAATATATAAATCTCAAAAAGAAATAAAGAAATAAAAGAAATAAAGAAATAAAGAAATAAAGAAACAAACAAACAAACAAGCAGTTAAAACCCTTCCTTTCCAAACTCTGTTATATAAGCCAGAAAAAGCAAAAATATAAAACCCAAATAATGTTGAACAATCATGTCACATCACTTCAAAATCTCACAGTAGCCAAGCAGGTACCATTGTACATCAAATACAAGTTAAGAATCACATTTACGTGGTTGCAGAGAAGGATGTGGCAAATTAGATCCAATTCAGTTTGAAGACTTGAAGATCTGGTTTTTTAAAAAAAGTCTACTCTGTTTGAATGTTTAGAAAATCAACCTGATTCGATTCAGATATACAAGTCAATTGAGGCAAAGTTTTTATATCAGACCTGATTTATTATTTGATTAGGACCAATGGCATACAATTTTACATATGGAAAAAGCACTGAATTGGGCAAATTCAGAAAATAATCCACATAGGCCTGACTGAGAAGCTGATACTAAATTAACCTGCAATAATGTGTATCTATATCTATCTTTTTTCCTGAACCAACTACCAGCTCAGAGCTCTGACATCTCAGGGCTCTTTCAAGCTTTCACAAATACAGAAAAACCACAAAGAAGCTCTTATTTTTCTTAGCATGTGTTTCTGTTTGATGTTGCAGGATTTGAAGAGCTTGTTAGAGCAAGACTTACAGCTTTTGTGAAGACATTTGTGTCTCTTTTGTCACTTTCCATTTCCCATTATTTTTCTGATCACTGCTTTAGACAATGACAAAGTTTCTAAGACAAGGTCTGTCATAGATGGCAATTTGACGCACAGAGAATGAAATCTCCATTCATGAGCAAAAGGGAAAAGTAACACAAATAAGACAATAAATAAATAAATAAATAAAAATAAATAACAACTAGAGAAGCAAAATAAAAGAGAAGGAAAATAAAAGGCCACTCTGGAACTGCTATGCATGGGAATCTTATACACAGCAAGACAGGTGACCGGGATCCAAATTGTAAAAATCATCTCACAGACATTGATATGTTTAACATTGTATGAAGGGCTTCATGTGGTGAGGAAAAACACTCATGCAATGGGGGGAAAATGTCTTGTTGGATGCTTTACAATGATGGGCAGGAAAGAACCCTTCTCCTATGTATAGCATTATACTTGAACATGCTACCGTATCCTTGTTTCCTTGCATTGCCAATAAAATAGCAGCAGCTGGTTGCTCAAAATTGCCTTTCCTAAATCCAGCATAAGCCCAGCACTGAGAGATATTAGCAGCAGGATGTATCTGAACGCTGCACATCAGGTTAGGGCACCTAGTCAGATAAGAGCATGGACGGTAGCTTGAATAGGAACTGCGCCCTGACTTTCTTCAAAACAGGCTGGAAAACAGGCAAAATGGCAGAAGAAAAGAAGGAAGCAAGAGTGATTACCTAGCTATTATTATTATTATTTATTTATTTATTTGTCAAACAAGTACAAGATGGAAGATATTTGTATAAACATAACATAAGCAAAGAAGTACAGATAAATGAGGACAATAGGACAGTAAGACAGGGACGGTAGGTACGATGGTGCACTTATGCACGCCCCTTACAGACCTCTTAGGAATGGGGTGAGGTCGACTGTAGACAGTCTAAGGTTAAAGTTTTGGGGGTTTGGCTATAGGAAGACACTTTTGAACCAAACCCAGAGCAGCCGCAGATTGAAAGGGAATGTAGCAATTCTGGCCCATTAAGCAACCAGAACCTCAAGAATTCTCAACACAGATGGATAAAAATCACAGGGAAACACCATTTTTTATTAACTGCACATTCGTAGCAGTGATTACCTATGAAAGACAATGGCATCACAGACAATGGTTACCTATGAATATGTACAGTATATCAATGCATGCATACCTGTCTGGTTTTTCATTTTCAGAATGATAATCTAAAGTGCAACTTGAGAACTGCAGCAAATTAAAAGCCCTGTAACAATATGCAGAGCAACAGCTTTGCTATTGCATAGATATTTGTGGTCTGCATACATTTGGTGAAGTGGATGCTCATTCACAGGAATTTGCACCGTATTAAATTAATCTTTAAGATGCTATAAAACTCTTTGTTATCATGCATTCACAGTTGAATGGCCTTAGTGCAAAGTTTCTACTCAATTTGATACTGAAGACAGGGTAGGCTGAACACAATAGACAAATTACAGTTGATACTGATCAGAATCTGGATTTTTTAAAAAGAAAGCTTCTTAGCAAAAGGAAGGATTATTATCTGGTTTGTCGTTTTATTACAACAAAAACTTCCACTAAGGATTGTTTTCTTCTCTGATTCTTTCTCTTTCCTTCTCACCCTTGTGCTGAATTGCCAGCAGAAAAACACATACACATTTGCATTTGCGTATTCCATGCCCTGTTAGTAAAAAAAAAAAAAGCCTCACAATGATGTATTATTATAGAACAGTCAATATCATGTTTCATATCATTTGTCAGTATTTTAAAACAGCCATTACTGCTGGTAAACTAGACAAGCAAACAGATTTTTTTCCTTCCTTCTTTAAAGGTCAAATCTGTCACTCAGTTACAGAAGAAAAATCCTTACTGAAAACCTGATTTTCTTGAAAGCAGTGGGCGGGGGAAATGGTGTAAAGTAGTAGAGACCCGGGACCTTGCTGTGTTTGTGCTGGAATGGGAAGGAAGGAAGGAAGGAGGGAGGGAGGGAGGGAGGGAGGGGAGGGGAGGGGAGGGGAGGGGAGGGAGAGGAAGGAAGGAAGGAAGGAAGGGGAAGGAAGGAAGGAAGGAAGGAAGGAAGGAAGGAAGGAAGGAAGGAAGGAAGGAAGGAAGGAAGGAAATGTACTTCCTTCCTTAAGGGAAACAGAGGCTTTAGAAGACTTAAATTCTGCTAGAATTTAGATAATGTTTGGGAGGATTTTGGAGCTTGCTGACGCAACCTTCCTCTGCAGTCTTCTTTTCAATAGCTCCACATTTAAAGAACAAACACAACATCAGGATAGTAAGACCTATAGACTTCTGTATGATCTCAGCAGGGATACCGATGAAGCCAGCTCTTCTCAAAGAATGGAGATGGAAATTGACTTCCTGCTACAGCCCTTGTATCACAGTGGCTGTACATAAATTGATAGCAACCAAGGTCCTTGCTGATCCCCAAAGAAATTTTGTGTCAGTCGTAGTATGGAAAATAATGATCTGATCGTATAATGATTATTTTTCATAATGTAAATGTATATATTACTTTTTTAAAAAAAACAAGTATGTAATGTATGTTCTTCAATTGCACCAGATTCTGTCACCAATAAAAGCTACTTCAGGCTGATAAATGGCTCTCCTTTCCATAGTTGATGATAACATAAAGCCCTTGCAAGTAAATCCGTATAAGAACAACATCCTTTGTAGTCATGCAGATATCTGCTTGGGATGGAATTTTACCGTACTTTTCTAATTCATAGAAATGTGATGCAAGGTAGAGGTAAAAATTAAAAGAAAAGTTTTCATTTCATTTATTTATATCAACCATATAAATAAAACAACATAATGAGAAGAGCAAATCCTCAGTGGGAAAGAAGAAAAATCTCTTTTTTTCCTTCTGTCTAGTTGCTGCTAGAATTGTACATTTATCAGCATTGAACTTGGAGTAAACTAAACATTTTCCAAGAAATATTAGAATATATATGAATGATAACAAGAGGCAAATCATTGGTGAGCTGTTGTTATTATTTAAGGACAAGAGGCATAGAAATTAGCATGAGAAAGGACACTGGGCTATACGATGATCATGAAGAACATCATGGAGCTCAGCACTCAAAATGACACATTCGAATGGCAATAGCAATGGCACTTAAATTTATATATCACTTCACAGTGCTTTTAGTCCTCTCTAAGTGATTTATAGAGTCAGCATATTGCTCCTAACTACATGGGTCCTCATTTTACTGACCTCAGAAGGATGGAAAGCTGAGTCAACCTTGAGCCGATGAGATTCAAACTGCCAAACTGCTGGCAGCCGGCAGTTAGCAGAAGTAGCCTGCAATACTGCATTCTAACCACTGCTCCACCACAGCTCTATAACAGAATAACAGAGTTGGAAGGTATCTTGAAGGTCTTCTAGTCCAACCCCTTGCTCAAGCAGGAAACCCTATAACATTTCAGACAAATGTTTGCCCAATCTCTTATTAAAAACCTCCAGTGTTGGAACACCCACAACTTCTGAAGACAAGTTGTTCCACTGATTAATTCTGTCAGGAAATCTCCTTAGTTCTAGGTTGCTTCTCTTCTTGATTAGTTTCCATCCAATGCTCCTTGTCCTACCTTCAGGTGCTTTGGAGAATAGGTTTGTGGCAGCCCCTTAGATATTGGAACATGAAATTTGATTTGATTTTAATGAATGTTGTACAGTGAATGCTGGATTGTTCAAAAACCTGGTTAAAAGAAATTTATTTTTAGTCCGAATCATTCCTTTACTTAAGTCCAAGTCTTCCACACTTATTGCAGAGATATTTTACATTTCTGAACATGACTTTGAAAGTTAACGTCTCTCTTACTAAAATATTCAGTATTCTATTTTCCTTCGGCATAGTGGCTTTACTTGAAGCAAACATCCTGAAACATGTATTTTCATAAAATCAAAGCAACATTTAAGAAATTAAATGGAATTGTGTCAGATTCCCAGAGAACAGTATGTTTTCTTTATCTTTTCTGAAAACAGATTCTCAACATGCTGCAATTTTAAAAGCCAGAATATAATTGCTTTTTATATGTGGATAATCTGTTCTTCGCTGTAGAACTTTCTGCAATCTATACACAAGGAGGAGAAAAAAAAAGTCAGGATTGGTATAATTATTTGCTGTACAAGTGAATCAGAGAAGACAATAGCAGCGTGAATCAATATATCAGCGAAAACCAAAATTGGATAGATATTTATGTGGGTTTCAAACCCACTGAGTGATTCCAAAGTCTGAAAATATAAAAAGTTCCAGTCATAACTTTAGTGGTTTACAAGCCAGCACTCCAATCAGCAATATCAAATCAAGATGAACAGAGAGAAGAAAGACTCTACAGCCAGAGGCTCACTGAAGTGAAGGAGAAACACTGTAGACATATGAACCCCATTAGTCAAAAAGGATAACAGTTGTAAAACAGAATGTCTACATTTTGGCAATTCCTAGACAGAAGCAAGAGATGTACAACAGATGCAGATTTAATCTATTTGCTATAGGAGTTAAAAGAAGAGAAGAGAAGAGAAGAGAAGAGGAGAGGAGAGGAGAGGAGAGGAGAGGAGAGGAGAGGAGAGGAGAGAAGAGAAGAGAAGAGAAGAGAAGAGAAGAGAAGAGAAGAAGAGAAGAGAAGAGAAGAGAAGAGAAGAGAAGAGAAGAGAAGAGAGAAGAGAAGAATAAAGTAAAGTAAAATAAAATAAAATAATAATGTTTGAAACAGGAGCATTATTAATGCAATCAGTATAGCCGCCCAGAGTCCTTCGGGAGTTGGTCGGCATACAAATAATAATAATAATAATAATAATAATAATAATAATAATAATAATAATAATAATAATAATAATAATAATAATAATAATAATAATAATAATAATAATAATAATAATATTTATAATATTATAATATGGTCTGGATTGATTACAAAAAGGCGTACGACTCACTGCCACACAGCTGGATCATCAAATGCTTAGAAACTATTGGCATCAGCAAAAATATTACATCATTCACTGAAAAAGCGATGAAACAATGGAGAACTGTGTTGGCAGTAGGGAATGAGAACTATGGAATGGTTAATATCAAGAGAGGAATTTTTCAGGGAGATTCACTTTCACCCCTCCTCTTCATCATCGCAATGATCCCACTATCAGTAATCTTAAAAAAATGAAACTTGGATACCAAATAGCCAAAGACGCTGAAAAAATTTCACATTTATTGTATATGGATGATTTGAAACTGTATGGAAAGTCAGAAATAGAAATCCAATCACTGACCAACACAGTCCTAATATTCAGCACAGATATCTCAATGCAGTTTGGCATGGAAAAATGTGCCACTGTATCTATGAAAAGGGGCAAAATCACTACATGTGACGGAATTGAAATGCCCAATGGCCAATTAATTAAATGCAATCAAAATGAAGCCTATAAATATCTGGGCATTCTGCAGTTGGATAACATCAGACATGGAGAAGTGAAAACTATCATTAGAAGAGAGTACACCAACAGAGTTAGGAAAATTTTGAAATCTAAATTAAATGGTGGAAACACCATCAAGGCCATGAATACCTGGGCAATACCAGTCATAAGATACACGGCTGGTATAATTAACTGGACACAAGCTGATTTGGACATTTTGGACCAAAACACCAGAAAACTAATGACAATGCACTACAGTTTACATCCACGTAGTGACACTGATAGACTTTACCTGCCCAGAAAATCAGGTGGCAGAGGACTACTACAAGTAAAGCAAACAGTTGAAGAAGAAAAGCATGCATTGGCGGATTATTTAAAAGAAAGTCAAGAACATCTATTAATTGAAGTAAAGAACAAAAATCTACTGAAGGTCCAACAGACGAAACAAGAATACAGAAAAAATGTGATAAAATCAAGAATGGAGAGTTGGCAAAATAAAGCATTACATGGCCAATTTCTGGAAAAAATAAAAGACAAAGTGGACAGTGAAAAAACTTGGTTATGGTTAACATCTGGTACTTTAAAGAAAGAAACAGAATCATTGATCCTGGCCGCACAAGAACAGGCAATTCGTACAAATGCCATAAAGGCCAAAATTGATAACTCTTCAAATGATGCTAAATGCAGATTATGCAAGGAAGCTGATGAAACTGTAGCCCATGTGCTCAGCTGCTGCAAGAAAATCGCGCAGACTGATTACAAATTACGACACAACTCTGTTGCACAAATGATCCACTGGAATTTATGCAAAAATTATAACATCCATACTGCTACAAACTGGTGGGAACACAAGCCTGAAAAAGTCACTGAAAATCAGATGGTCAAGATCTTGTGGGATTTTCGTATACAAACAGACAAGGTACTGGCGCATAATACACCAGACATCACGCTGGTCGAGAACAACAAGGTGACTATAATTGACATTGCAATACCAGGAGATAGCAAGGTCGATAAAAAGGAACACGAAAAAATCGCAAAATACCAGGACTTAAACATCGAAATCCAACGATTATGGCACAAACCAGCAGTGGTAATTCCAGTAGTGATTGGAACACTGGGTGCTATCCCAAAAGCACTGGAATTACATTTAAAACAGCTCAAAATTGAAAAAATCACCATCAGTCAAATGCAGAAAGCCGCACTGCTCGGTTCCGCACATATACTTCGAAAATACATTACGACTTCCTAGGCCCCTGGGTGGGGCTCGACTAGTAATCAATGCCAAATCCGGCGAAACAACTGGCCGCTGTGATACAATTGTATAATAATAATAATAATAATAATAATAATAATAATAATAATAATAATAATAATAATAATAATAATAATAATAATAATAATAATAATAATAATAAAACAACAACAACAACAACAACAACAACAACAACAACTGGCCGCTGTGATACAATTGTATAATAATAACAATAATAATTCTCTTCAAATGCTGAAAAAATTAGGGAAGGAAAAATCATATTAAAGTACAGTGTATTCTTAGTCATTTAAACATTTTTTGTCAGTAACATATATCCTAAGTCCTAAACAGTGGATCTGTTTTGATAGATAATGGCCTATTGAAAGAACCAACTCTAGGTTTATTAGAGTTGTTCCTACAGGTCCATGAAGTGGGGATGGGGAATGGGGAAAACAACCAGGCTAACTTGATGGAATGGTATCATGCATGTGAGTTGAACTGTCAGAGGGGATTAGCTTTATTTAAAAAACTTTGTTTTTCCTAATTCCAATTGGCAAGAAACCTTGCAGTCAGTTTTTGGCATATATATTCCAATATTGAGTACCCTAATTAAAAGGAGCTTGAGGCAAAAAAAAGGGAACTATACTCACCAGTGGTATATGCTAATCTATACATTTCTGAATAGACATTTGCTAATCTATACATCTCTGGATAGAGATGTCAGGAAGAACTGGGCTTTGCTCCCAAAGTCATTGTCTTTTGATCCACCCTCATGTTCATGAATTCAGACTTGATGCAAAATAACTTATATGTGCAGAGCTGCAACAATCCCTTGAGGCATGTTAAGAGAGTTACATAGAGAATGCTCTTAGTTATGGTTTCAGAGACTATAGAATGGATTTAATGTCTAGAGCGCCGCTGGAGAGCCAGTAAGACCGAGCCTGACTGAACACTATTAAGAATTTACATCAGATCTTATTTAGTGGCGATAAGGGCGGCAAAACGATCTTATTTTTCCGCTCTTATTGCGTCCGCAGATTCTCGTCCAGCCGCCTTGTTTAGGGTGACTCGCTCCCTCCTTGCTAAAGGGGGGAGCGAGGAACACTTACAAGGCAGAGCTGAGGAATTCGCTGAGTTTCTGACGGATAAAGTCGCTCAGATTCGGTCGAACCTGGACTCTAGCTGGGCAGAGTCCATAGAGTTGACAGGGGCTAGTCTTAGTCCATCATTATGGGAAGAGTTTGGGCCTGTTTCTCCCGAAGATGTGGACAGAGCTGTGGGGGCGATGGGTACCTCCACCTGTTTATTGGATCCGTGTCCCTCCTGGTTGGTTTCGGCCAGCAGAGAGGTGGCATGCGGCTGGATCCAGGCGGTGGTCACCGCTTCTTTGAGAGAGGGATCCGTACCGCAGTCGTTAAAAGCTGCGGTGGTGAGACCCTTCCTGAAGAAGCCTTCCCTGGATCCAGCTGATTTGAAGAACTATCGTCCTGTTTCCAACTTGCCCTTTTTGGGGAAAGTTGTGGCGAAGGTGGTGGTTACTCAGCTTCTGCAGCTACTGGATGAAACAGAGCATCTAGATCCTTATCAGACGGGTTTCAGGTGCGGCTACAGTACAGAAACTGCCTTGGTCGCTCTGGTGGATGATCTCTGGCGGGCCCGGGATGGGGGTAACTCCTCCATCCTGGTGCTACTTGACCTCTCAGCGGCATTCGATACCATCGACCATGGTATCCTTCTGCATTGTCTCGGTGAGTTGGGGGTGGGAGGCACTGTTTTATGGTGGTTCTCCTCTTATCTCACCGATAGGATGCAGTCGGTGTTAACAGGAGGGCAGAGATCGTCCCCTAGGCCCCTATCATGTGGGGTGCCCCAGGGGTCGGTTCTCTCGCCCATCCTGTTCAACATTTACATGAAACCGCTGGGCGAGATCATCCGCAGGCATGGGGTGCGTTTCCATCAGTACGCTGACGACACCCAGCTGTACATCACCACCCCGTCTGATTTCAGAGAGGCAGTTGATGTAATGTCCTGGTGCCTGGACGACGTTAGGATCTGGATGGGGAGGAACAGATTCAGACTTAATCCCGACAAGACTGAGTGGCTTTGGATATTGCCTCCTAAGGACCATGACAATTGTCCCTCCTTGACGTTCGAGGGAGTGAAACTGACCCCCTCGGATCAGGCGTGCAACTTGGGGGTCCTCCTAGATCCACAGCTAAAATTGGATCACCATCTCTCTGCTGTGGCTAGGGGGGCCTTTGCACAGGTTCGCCTTCTGCACCAGTTGCGGCCATACTTGGAGAAGGAGGCTCTACTCACGGTCACTCATGCCCTTGTCACCTCGCGCCTGGACTACTGCAACGCGCTCTACATGGGGCTACCCTTGAAGAGTATCCGGAGACTTCAGCTGGTGCAAAATGCGGCTGCGCGTGCTGTGGTGGGTGTGCCAAGGTACACCCACATGACACCTGTACTCCGCCAGCTGCATTGGTTGCCCATCGGTCTCCGGGTCCAATTCAAGGTGTTGATCACCCATCTTTAAAGCCCTTCATGGCTTAGCACCAGGTTATCTCTGGGACTGCATTCTGCCTCACACTTCCCTTCGATCGGTTAGGGCCCACAGAGTTGGCCTCCTCCAGGTCTCGTCGGCTAAGCAATGTCGCCTGGCGGGCCCTAGGGGGAGAGCCTTCTCTGTGGCAGGCCCCGTGCTCTGGAACCAACTTCCCCCAGAGACCCGAACTATCCCCACCCTGCTAGCCTTCCGGAAAGCTGTTAAGACCTGGCTTTTCCTGCAGGCTGGGGGTAGAGCTTAATCCATTTGAGCTCACCCCCAAGTATGTATGAAGCTGAATGGATATTAAATGTTTTTAAGATGTTTTTAATTTTTATATCTGTTTTAATGTTTATTTATATTGGTTTCTTGTATTTTTTTCTGTTGTACGCCGCCCGGAGTCCTCCGGGAGTTGGGCGGCATATAAGAAACACCAATAAATAAATAAATAAATAAATAATGTATAGCCTGTGACCAACTGATTGAGAAAAAATTTATTATTTATTTAATTAACTTATTTGCCGACCATTTTGTTTCAAATCTGTGTCAAAATCCAAGTGGAGCTCCTGAACTGGTGCACATGTTGAAAAGAGTTAGCTCGTGGTTTGCATTTTGATGTGAAGTTTTCTGATTTAACTCTGAACTCTGAAAACTAAAGAGTGGTTATTCAAAATTTACAACAGACTACCCTCATTTTAAATAACAGTTGTGCATGCATTAAAAGATAAGTAAACCAAAATTTGTGTTGATGAAAACACTGTGTCTAGCTGCATTATATTAGGAAAAAATGCTTTTGAAAATGCACATTATTATATAATATATATACCGTTCAAGTTCTTTAACTGGGATTTATTTTTTTCTATTTGGTCTTCATTTTCCCAAATGAAATATTCTGCAGTTTGAACGTTGTTACAATGAAGTTGCCATTACTGATGGCTACAAGGAGACAGAGAAGTTGCAATTATTCATAGGGCTTGAACCTTAATTTATATAATTTTTACAGTTTCATGAATTTTCCCCCCACAATCTCAGCTGATCACTGAAAAGGTCCATAGGTTTGTTTTAATACTGATCCTAAGATTTTTCTTTCCATGATTGCATTGCATTTCCAGAGCTTCCATATTCTTTGCCAGTGCGGAAACAATGGAAGGAAACACTTGGTTAGGTCTGAAATCCAGCTGAAGCTGGGATATCAATCTCAGTTTTTTCTCCAGGAATTGCTTGGGATTTCCAAAATCTTTGAGAATTGTGGTCTCCACACCATGGTTGATCAGTGGAAGAATTTCAGTGGACAAAATAGTGTTAAAAGTTTATTCATTCTGCAGACTCTTTAGAGATGATTAACTGTCTTTATTATATTAAAGGAAACCCAAAGCCATCTGCCAAAGGCAATTGTGTCCAAGCGCTGAAACCATTTCATGTGAAAACTCATTTTCAAGCTCCTAATTATTTTTCATTATAGTGGCAGTGTGGAATAGATTGCAATTGGACAGTAATTGCCAGGTCTGAGCAATGTGGACCATTGCAATGTATCAGTTTAGATGAAGTGTGACAAGGATACATCTAACTACTATATAACTTTCATTAAGCAACTTCCCTGTCCCTGCTCATGTAACACTTCATAGTATGTGGTCAGCACAAGGTCATAATAATGGTTTTCTGACTGCCTTCAAGCATTTTGCACAAGCAAAAGCTGCTTTACTCCCTTGTCCTTTTATTAGCACAGTTCTGACAATGTCCAGCTGTTATAGTTGCTGGTGAAATATGGATGGTATGTCTTCAAATCTAAGATTTTTCAAAGACAACTAAGGGTAGAATATAACCAATAGAAAATATTGTGGGTTTTTTTTTAAATGGAGCATATTTTTTAAAAATTTAAAATTAAATTTTAAAATTTTAAAATGGAGCAAGTTTCTATTTCATATTCTTAAATCAAAATCAATAATTGATCTTTCTTTCCTTCCTTTTAAGACAACTGTTTGCCTGAAATGATAAAAGTTTTCCTGTTTGAGCAGGGGGTTGGATTAGAAGACATACAAGGTAACTTCCAATTCTGTTATTCTGCTTCCTTCCTTCCTTCCTTCCTTCCTTCCTTCCTCCTGGATTATAGATAGATAGATAGATTGAGAGATAGAGATAGAGATACAGATGATGGAGATGGAGATGGAGATGGAGATGGAGATGGAGAGAGAGAGAGAGAGAGAGAGAGAGAGAGAGAGAGAGAGAGAGAGAGAGAGAGAGAGAGAGAGAGAGAGAGAGAGAGAGAGAGATTTCCCTTATTCAGAATTTCTTCTTCTAGAAACTCATCTCCAGAAGGGAGAGAGGATTGAGGAACTACTGAATGAAAGAATAAATTGGAAAGTGAGAAGGATGTTAATGGAACACTGTGAGAGGATAGTCATGTTCCATGTCAAGAATCAGAATTCTAAATAGGCAATAGGTCTTTCAGAATCTCCCAGGAGAAGCAGATAAGAAGTTTTGGGATGTTTCTGTTTTCCAAGTTCTTTGGTTTCTGAGGGTGAAACAAATGTAGGAGAGTGTTCTTTTTTTTAATTTCCTTTGATTGAGGCACCAACTAATAATTTCTTGGAAGAAGATGATCATAAAACTCTAGTGTGCACCTGAACACTACCAGGTGCTCACTTGACTACAATAATTCATTCCATATGGGTGTGTTTGTGTGCTGTGTTCAATCCAGATACTACAGTTGGTACAGAACATAGTAGTCCTGTTGGTCTCTGGAAGAAGAACTTAGAGAAACCATATTATGCATGTGCTAAAATCATTACCTTGGTTGCTAGTTTGTGTCTTGATGAAATAGAAAGCACTGTTTTAAAGGCCATTACAAAATATAAGATAAAACCTTTTTATACATGACTGTTATATTCAGTAAATATGGTTAAAAAAAGTCAAAATGAAGGCCGAGATAAGAAGATTGATGTCTTCCCTGCTTTTTACTTGCATAAACTATATATATTTTGTACATAAGATATAGTTTTAACTATAGTTGCTGAAGATTTACCTGATGGAGACGCAGAATGGAGCCTTCTTATTTATAGCTTTCTGGTCTAGTGTATATAACCAGGTGCATTCATTGAGTTCAAGGCACAGAAGAGTTTATTATTGCTACCTTTCATACAAGAATCTAGTCAACTAAAAATCGAAGCTAAATTAATGCTTGATAAAGGTCAACAGAATTCATGAGAGGCTGGACTTCGGTCTTTTTTGACAACACAATGAGTCCAAACTAATCACTTGTTTAAGTTCTACTTTCCTGCTCAGCCTGTTCTTTCACATTTCCTAATCTAGGAGAATTGTTTGCCTGACTGGAGAAGGCAGCTTGATGTCCTCCAAAAGCAACTACCTCAGACTGGGCAATATTGGGCTGGTTGTGAAAGAGATTGTGACCTTTCCCTACAATAGAAGAAGGCAACCATTTATGGCCTAAACCAGTGATGGCGAACCTATGGCACGTGTGCCACAGGTGGCACGTGGAGCCATATCTGCCGGCACGCGAGCCGTTGCCCTAGCTCAGCTCCAGCATGCATGTGCGCGTCGGCCAGCTGATTTTTGGCTCACATGGAGGCTCTGGGAGGACATTTTAGGCTTGTGGAGGGCCTCCGGGGGAGCATTTTCACCCTCCCCAGGCTCCAGGGAAACCTCTGGAGCCTGGTGAGGGCAAAAAATGGGCCTACCGGGCCCACCGGAAGTCAGGAAATGGGCTGTTTCCAGCCTCCAGAGGACCTCTGTGGGGGTGGGGGAGGCCATTTTTGCCCTCCCCAGGCATTGGATTATGGGTGTGGGCACTCGCACGTGCATGATAGCACACGCGCACACGCTTTCGGCACCCGAGGGAAAAAAGGTTCGCCATCACTGGCCTAAACTATTAAAATAATTGCTTTTGATATTTTTTTTAAAAAATGTTCTAAAACAGTAAAGAATTGTAGAAAGGTTGACAGTTAGATTTCAGAATGTTTGAAGGACTTGGAGTTATTAAGAAGAGTTTTGAGGCTGCATGGGCTCCCATGCTGGAGTTTGTCCACCCTGGTTTAAAGGAATGCATCTCCCAAATACCAAAATACAAAAAAGAAAAAAAAATAGACACATACCTTAGCATCGTTTAAAAGCTAAGATATTAACTTTAAGTCCCTCTCCCTCCCCCTTCTCTTTTGTTGTCTTTTATATTCTATTCTTTAGATCTTTTATAGACAAACAAAAACATAGATATTTATATGTAGAGGGAAAGCATGTCCTTATCTCAGTGGTGTCCTTCCCATTTGGAACATTGCTTCAAGGAGTTCAAGGTGGCTTCCCCACCAATTTTTTTAACCTTACAGCATTCTACTCCAGTGAAGCAGATTAGCAAGTCACTCATAAAGCGAACTTAATGCTTAGCAAGATGAAACCTAGGTTGGTCTTATAGTTTATATAATATCTATGTCTAATAATCTAGATCTGGGAAGCATAAGTTTTGTTCAACACATGGAGCACCCCCAGCCAACCTTCTACTGATTTAAAACAGTCCCCTTAAAGCTCACCGCTGCTTGAATTATCCAGAGACTATCAGCTAGCCAAGAGCACATTACTGGTTATGCCAAGGCAAAATGAAAAGCAGGCAAATTACAGGGCAGGCGGTGTGGAAGCAATAACAGTCTGGCAGCGCATCAGGAAAAGGCAAAGGTGTGGCAAGTCAGATTCTGAGGCACATTATTCAGACAAGCATACTGAAAAAGAACAGGCTGTTATGTAATTGGCATATATTCAGCAGACATATATTTGATTTGGTTTCTGACACCTCTGGCTACAATTGAATAATGAATAATAATAAATTATTCTACTTACACTAATGCACCTTTCCAAGCAGTGGAGTCCCAAAACACAGGAACACCGTAAAATACAATTGATGCTCAAGAAGCTTGCATAATGCAATCCAATAACAGGAAAGCACTTAAAAACCCACTTAATTTTGCTTTAAAAGCACCAAGATTCTGTAAGGTTTATCTTAAAAGAGAGGGGAAATTTTGAGATATCTGAGACACTTCCTAAATGTGAAGCTACCAAAGAAGACAATCTGGAGAAAAGAGTTTCACTTGACATCACTCTATATGGTAGTACAGGGGTGTCAAACTCATGTTGTCATGGCATCGTCATGTGATGTATCGGGACTTTTTTCCCCTTCGCTAAACCGGGCGTGGGCGGGGCCAGCGCGTGACGTATCCAGCCCGCGGGCGGTGAATTTGACAGCCCTGTGGTAGTAGAAGGATCTTCCTTTCCATCAACATAACAGCTGGAATGACAATAGTATCTAAATTCTGAAAGATAGCAGACTGAGATCTCTAAAGCAATCTCAGGTGTATCTTTGGCCTCATCTTAAATTTGCAGTGTAATCCACAATTGAATCCACTGCACAACATGACTCACATCATGCATTATAGGCAGATGGAAGAATAGCCATGAAGGTGGGTGACAGCCAGCGGCGGGTTGCTCTCTTACCGGTGCCGGTGCGCTGCACGCGCATCTCCATGTTTCGGGCGTGTGTGCCCCCTCGTGCAATTTTGCTTCTGCGTATGCGCAGAAGCAAAATCGCACCAAAATCTCGCAAGGGGACGTGCAAGTGCGTGAGATTTTGGTGCAATTTTGCTTCCATGCATGCGCAGAAGCAAAATCAGCCAAAAATTAATGGGAAAAAATGGCGATGTGCACGGTGGACTGGCAGAGAAGGTGGTCTTGGCTGTTTGACCTTAACAGACTTTACACCAGTGTTTCATATTTTTATCAGGTGCTATGGAAGTTACTCTTGCAAGATATTCCAGGCACTAATGCAGATATCTTTTATCTATAGTCTGAAGGGCGAATCTAATTTGTTCAGGACAATACTTTAAGGTCTTTTCTTTTAAACATGCATGGAAAGACTCTCCTCCAGTAAAATGGAGAAACAAGTCCCCAGAATCCAAAGTGTGTTGCATGAGAAAAATTAAGAAATCACAAGCCTTGTAACATATAATAGCTATAAACTATAACTTATCAGAAATATCATATTAAAAGGAGATAAGGCTGAGCCGACAGTTTCAATATCGCTGTATCAGGGAAAAATATCAGCAGTAAAAGCGCGCGCACACATGTATGCACACAAAAGAAATAAGCCTTGTGCATTTCCCAGAAAAGCACTGATCCTTGCAATAGAGTGGAGCCATAACACTTGTAATTTAGGTAAACTATCGTGCTTGTATTCTCCTGGCATGTGAAAAGCTGTGTAGCTATCTTGTGCTGTACTCAATCATGTAAGTGAAGCAAAGCATGAACAGGGAATACAATTTTGCCAAGTCCTTCAGTCTTTAGAATTAAGGTCTAAGTGGCTTTTCCTAAAGATCTGACTGCGTAGAGAAACAAGGTTTTTATATTAACTTTTACCAGATTTCTTGTTGCAGGTGGCTGGTGAAATCACTGATTGATAGCTATTTCAGTGAAGGCTGTTGGTTTCACTCACATCTAAACGTTTCTACTATACAGCAGGAAAAGCGTTTTCAGTTATACTGAAAAGAATCCCATTTTTTTAAAGATAGATTTCTAACTGAAATGTGGGATTAATTGTGAAAGCATTATTAAAAGGATTTGGAGACATGCTGCTTCAATATATTAAACTCCAAAGATCAGAGCCTGCTAGAGCATAGCCCCTGCACATTAATTTCTTAAGTGTTTCTTACTATTTATTTATGGCCCTTCATTGTAACAATGAATTTGCATTCTGATGCTTGATAAGAAAAAAAGGTGGACAAAAAGAAACGGGATGAATATAAGTTCAAGCCATCTGCAATAATTTATGATTGCCAGATTCATGTTGTAAGATAATCACATTTGATTTTTTTAAAAAAAATAACCATCAGTCAATAAAGGAGAATATTTGTAGCTCAGGATTGAAATGAGGGGGTCCTTGGTGTTCTCTGAGCTTGCTTGTTTTCTTGCAGATGTTTCATTACCCTAACTAGGTAACATGATTACCTAGTCAATCAATAATTTTTTGTTCAGTCATAGACTAGCAAATAACTATTGCTGTGGTGGAATGCAGTCTAGAGCAGGGGTGAAATCCACCCGGTTCGGCCTGGTTTGGGCGAGTAAGCCAAACCCACCTGACCTCCAAGCCACGCCCACAGAACCGGTAGGGAAAATTTCACATTTCACCTCTGGTAGAGTTGCAGGAGGAACGGGCTTTTTCCCAGAGAGTAAAAAGACAACGGAGCTTGAAAACTTTGGTATGCAGGAAGAGGGTGAAGATGGATCCTCCCTAGGAATTCACAGATTATATCTAATAGATATGCAGATAGTTGCCCTAGTCTAGCGAAATTTCTGTCTATAGGCGAACACAATAAAGAAACTATTCAGAAATAACTCCACGTGTCATTCTTGTTTACTTGGGCCTGACAATTGGATTCTAACACATTTCCACACAATTGCAGAAAAGGGACCTGTCTGCAACTTTTGCGAGTACTTATTGCGAATATTCTTTGCCAAACAGTGTATGCAAACCCTGAGAGCTAGATCTTTGTGCAACTCTGTCTTGGATTCAAGTCTACAAGGACTTGGGAGTGAGGTATTCTCCTGATTTTACAGAAAAGTCTACTTGTTTCTAATACTGATTAATTCATCTAATTAAACTAGGTAATTGGATTATAATTGCATTAACAGATATTTAATTGTTATTCTGCTTACACTATGGGTTCACAAACACTTAACACAGATTCCTAAATAAAATTTATGTAAGCAAATAACCAATATGAAATTGGATGTCTAAGCTTCTTTGGGTAATTCAGTAACACCGCTGCATACACAAATGGAAGTAAAATCTGTTTGTCACAATGTGCAGCAACATAGATTTTGATTTATTTTATTTGTTTATTTATTTTGTCAACACGTGTACAAGATAACAGATATGATATAAACATAAACAAAAGTAAAATATGTATAGGTAAATTTAGACAATAGGACAGAGGGACAGAGACGGTAGGCATGATGGTGTGCTTATGCACGCCCTTTACAGACCTCTTAGGAATGGGGTGAGAGAGAACTGTAGACAGTCTAAGGTTAAAGTTTTGGGGGTTTGGGGAGGAAACCACAGAGTCAGGTAGTGCATTCCAGGCATTGATTACTCTGTTGCTGAAGTCGTATTTTCTGCAGTCGAGTTTCGAGCGGTTTACATTGAGTTTGAATCTATTGTGTGCTCGTGTATTGTTGCGATTGAAGCTGAAGTATTCATTGACAGGTAGGACATTGTGGCAGATGATTTTATGAACTACATTTAGATCAGATCGAAGGCGACGTAGCTCTAAGTTGTCTAAGCCTAAAATTTCAAGTCTGGTGGAATAAGGAATTCTGTTGCGAGCAGAGGAATGGAGAACTCATCTTGTGAAGTATTTCTGGACTCTCTCAATTGCATTAATGTCCGATATACATTGTGGGTTCCAGACATGTGAGCTGTATTCAAGGATTCGTCTGGCAAATGTTTTGTATGCTCTGGTTAGCAGAGTAATATTGCCAGAGAAGAAACTATGCAAGATTAGGTTGACAGATTGATTAACAGCGATACCACTGAAAATGCTAGTAAACATTCCCAAGCAATATGCAGTGATGACATATATCTGAATATTAAAGAGCCAATGGCCGGTGTGGACCATTTGGTTGTTATGTATCTACAGAAGACAATTCTAGGCCTGCCTCTTTAATACATTTGAAGTAATATTATAAATATTATGTATATTTAATCGTTTGAAATACTACTTCAAGGCTATGGTTTTGAATGTCCAAATATTGATCAATGGTTGTTCATTGTAACTACATTGTTCCTATTTTTATCTAATCAATTTGCATTAAGAGTTTTTTAAATGTTTGGTAAAGTGTAGTAATAGACAATAATCATTAGCAATTGTAGCCTGTGTGGGGTTTTTTTTCCCCCTGGCTCAAAATTCTGCCCAGGAAAAAGACAATCAATCCAGTGGTTATATTGCTAACCCGCTGTTCCACATTTCAGCTATTATCAGTAAACACTTCTGAATGTCTTAAATGTTCTACATATAGATCATTTCTGAAAACAAACAAAACATTAGAAAAACCTCCAAGGATAGATGTATAAACTGAAAGGAATGTTAAAAGTTTAATTGCAGTCTTTGTTCTTTCTCCTGTTGGCTAAGTGGTCCAGAAGGTTTCTTTCAAGCGTTAAAATTTTCTGAGTGCTTGTTCCGTTTTCAGGGAATGGATGTTCTCTTAACCAAAGGTGCTAAACAGATGTTTTAGATGATGAGAAGTTGCATGGTTTCTCTGGGGATTTAGGTTCAATATTCTTTAAAACATTTTTAAAATCAGGCCCAGAAAAATGTTCTGCAATTTAGGTGGTGGACAGCATTCAGCATGGACAATGATCCCATCAACTTCTGTGGTTTCAGAATGAAAAACAAGAGAATAACCATTGCAACATCCACAGGAACTTGCTGCAGTCATCAGCATGATGTAAACTACATTGTGACAGTGCAACGCAACCTTTGCCTTTTGGGACACATGTGTGACATTTCCATGCTTGCAAAAAAAAGGTGTGTGTGTGTGTGTGTGTGTGTGTGTGTGTGTGTGTGTGTGTGTGTGTGTGTCTTGTGCTCTAATGCTGGGAAGGACGGAAGGAAAAAGAAGAGGATGACTATTAGGACTCTGTTCAAATGATTGGGTTTGCTAATATATGAACAAGCCACAAATCAATGTTTATGTGAATATAGTGAATATTGCTTTAAATGCATTGTAGGCTGATTACTATAAAAGGGAGCAAGAGACCATGCTCGTTGAGTGCTCTGCTGATTTCCTGCTGATTCTGACTCTCTCTGCTGATTGTCTCTGCTGCTTCACTGTTGAGTAATTGACTTTGAGTCTGTGTGAAAGTACTGTGAAGAGCTGCTGTGTAAAGCATAACTATCTGTGATAGCATGGATTTGTTTGTTAGCTGTAATCTTTGTTTGCTAGTTAAAACAAAGATAGGCAAGAAGAAGATTCTTTGTATTGACTGACTTACCGTGTATGACTTTGGACTTCCTATTTGAACTTTGCTACTTCTTTAAGTAAACTATTTGTATATACTTAAACGTATCTGTTTATTGACTGAATCATAGCAACTCATATCAAACTGCAACATCACATTTCGCTGTGCACGTGCTCAAGAGCACAAGAACTCCTAAACAAGCAACATCATAGGATGACCTGAAAGACCAGTTTATGGATAGATCATTATGGAGAAAATGTATCTAGGAGATGGAGTTTAAAACAACTTCATGACACATAATTAATCAATTATGTTACTCTGTTGCTTGAACTCTCTAATTCCTGCCCCTGCCAAATGCTGCAAAATTCCTTATTTCCTAGGAGGCGAGGACCACTTGTGCCATTTCAAGTTTTGTACTGACAGAACTCAGAGCATTCATGCCAAACAGAACAAAGGGAGCATGAAATGATTTGACGGAACATTGCAAGGGAGGCTATTTTGTTCTAAACACAGAACAAAACACATTTCCTGTTTCATGCATACGCCTGCTATTTCAGTGCAGCTGGCTAGACTGTAGAGAAGTCTCTTTTTAAAAAAGAAGATGACGAGAAGAGAAACCAAACAAGCAATCCTTTTAAATCTATTTGACAAACTGCAAACAATCTTCAGTTAACAGGTTTATAGTTTTTAACCATACATTTAATCATAATTAGCCTGGCACCAGTCCCAGACTAACAGGTGTTTGTCCTTCTCTTTGAGCTGCAAATTATCACCAACTAACTTGGCCCTTTTCCAGTAAACTTCCAACAGTCTTCCATCTTGTGTTCAAATTAGTTTGTCAGCTTCTTTTAAACGATTCTGAAGTACAGTATAAGATTACAGAGTGCCAATCAGTCCAGAAATATATTTCTAAAGGCTGACAGGTTCAGCATTCCAAATGAGAGATGCCTAATCACAATTAAATTTGAAGAGGAGGGTAAAGGCACATCCCATATCTTTTTATTATGAATCAACGAGCTGTCACATTTCAGAGTGATGGGATAATGAGTTCAATGGAAAAAGCCTCCAGGTAGGGAGAACATCCGGGAAGGCAGAAACTAGAGGAAAAATTAAGTATGTAAAGGTATCTTTTCTTGAACAACCTATCTTTTTAATAAAGTTTTGATATACCTGGCCCAAATATTTGGCTTAATTAGCTTTTGTGCTTGGAGACAGTTTCCAAAGAGCAATATGCAATTAATGAATTTCTTTTAAAAGCTTTATTACAACAGTGCAAGGAAATGTCATTTAGAAAGATGCTTACTCTTATGGTAGGAAGGTCTTCTCCTGACAATTGGAAATGTTGTGTTTGCAATCAGCAGTTTTTCTTCTTTTCCTTATCATATTCCTCAACTCACCACTCTCTAATCTGCCAAAGGTAAAGTGTATTTCTCACAAATCAGATTTGTTCCTGAGTATGCTAAAGTGAAGAAGCTGAAGTTGGTCCTTGGGAAGATCCTATTTTTTGTTTAACTAAAGTCAGCACAAATTATTGCATGCTCATTTACTCCATTCCAGAAATGAGAAGAAGCTGGCTGGATTTCAGGTGAGGATTATGGTGGACTGATGTCTCTGAAGGACCAGGGATGACATTTCAGCTGTGAAAACTAGTCGGAGAGTGCTGGCCAGTGAAATCTCTTTGGGTAAAAGAGAGGTTGAGAGAAAACTCATTTGTTCTCAGAAGAGTTGTTCCTTGGAAGAAAATTACAGCAACATAAGTTTTTGTTTGGGAGTTGAGTGGCTGGGAATTGCCAGATCCCATCTAAACTCACAAGCATAATATAACATATAAGAACAATAACTTCAGCCCTCTTCATTTCTAAAACCATTTGGATTTAATTAATGTACAGATCAAGAGAGATTTTCTTTGCATCAAGGTAAGATTTTTCTTGCTGATCCTAACTTTGTTTTTGGATTACAACATAAAAAAAGGATTTAAGAATCTAAAGTCTCAAGAAATTTTTGCAAAAAGCTTAATGGAAAGTTGATTTAAGACAGTTTAAAAGAGATTAAGAGGACAGGTTTTTCTTATTTTTGATGAAACTGCTTTTGCATAAATTTGAATTGAACTGGATAAATCAGTCAACCATTTGGTTGTGACAGGAAACAAATACATTACTTCAGAGAATCTTAACGACAATTATACAGTTGAAACTATCCAGATTACTGGATAAATAGCTGAAAAAAAGTCATGGAACTTTGTTTTTACAGTAGGTATGATCTGCAATGAAATTATAATATTGTAGGCCCAATGGTGAAAAGATTTGGCACTGCTCACAATGGAGAAATGGTTGATGAAAACGATAGCAGTGATGTTTAAATTACCTTCCTTTGTTAGAGAAAAGACAATATATATTTTATTGCTAACTGGAAACCCTTTATAGACTTTTTTTATGATAAACAGAAAAATGAATTTATAATGAATAGTTTTGATAATTAGAGAAAATGGTTAACTGAAAAAAGGATTTTTTGGTCTCCATATAGTATGAGGTAATTTTGTATTTGTACTTATAATTGTACTTATAATATTGCTGTAAATAAAATCAGAAGCCATTTTTTCTATTTCTTTTCATTTTTCTGTTTATATTTTAGGCTTTTTATTTGTTTTTTTCCATTTCTTTACTTTATATAGGTTCTTATTAAAATTATATTTAAAAGAAGAAGAAGAAGCTGGCTGGGCTCCTTACTTGATCTAAATACATATCATTAATACAGATTGGCCAATCAGAGTTCTTGTTCTCATGTTGTGAAATCCACTGCTCCCTTCGGTCTCACGTTACTTATGTGTTAGAAATGCTATAAGGATGTAGAGGGTTATCCAGAGATACCAGATTTCCAGGAGATTATGTGATATCCCAACATCTGGTAAAAGTCTTTGTAAAGATATTCCTTTTATTTCTGAATCTAAAGATCTAAAGAATCTAAAGAAGCAGAAAATGCATTGGCATTAACCCATAAGAAAAATTTCCAGAATCCACAGTTGCAGCCCGTAACTTTTGAGTATCCCAAATAAGACAATATTCAGAGCACTCAGAACACGCTGAACAAAAGAAAGGAAGGAAGGGGCCAAGGAGAAGGAGAAAAATCTAACTTGCTTTGGAATGGAAAATATTTTAAGATGGAATGTAAAAAAACACACACACAAACACACAAACCATATTCCTAACTTCTCAAAAGTAAGCTCCATTGACTTCAATAGCCTTATTCCCAGGTAAGTTTGTGTTGTTATACTTAATTGGCTTAGATTTTAATGAGTGCTACACAACTTAATTCCACCTATGACTCCTGGTTCCAAAAAGTGTCTTCCAGACAAATTATTACCTATATTGTAATTAAGGTAAAACTATGTGTAGCTAACAGAAGGGATGGACTCGCCCATATTCCCTTGGCTGGGTGCATATTGACAATTAATTAAAAATAATGAGCTTATTTCACCTTGATTCTCATAACTACTCTCTTACTGTTCACAGAAAATGAATTGTTGAGCTTCTGCTGCATTATTCTAAGAGCTCAGTGGAAGCTCAGCTGCTACTTTTAGGGAAGCAATAAAATCAGGCTTTGACTGAATAAGACCCTGTCAGTTCTGCCATTTTTGGCTGAAGCCTCATCGACATCCTGCCATCAATAGCTAAAGGGGGAGGGGGGATAAAGTATGGGACCGAATGGGTGATAGATGTGTATTAGCAGAACACTGTGAAACTGGGAGGGGAGAATGACAGTCGAGGAAGACCAGGGATGCTTTGAACCAGTTCCTGCCTTCAAGGACACTGAGAAGATAGAGACACTTGGGAATGGAATATCGATTGCTCCAAACATTGCATGTTCCCAAAACATCTAGACATCCACCCACTGGTTGGAAACAGACTGGTCAAGGGGGAAGGGACAAACTGGGGAAAGGAGCCGAGGTGGCACAGTGGTTAAAAGCAGCACTGCAACCTACTTCAGCTGATTGCTAGTTCAGCAGTTCAGCTGTTCAAATCTCACCGGCTCAAGGTTGACTCAGCCTTCCATCCTTCCGAGGTCGGTAAAATGAGGAGCCAGATTGTTGGGGGCAATATGCTGAACTCTAAGTGCTAAATGCTAAGCCAGAATGATTTAGTTCTAGCCTGATTTTATTGCAACTAGCTCCCTTTAGTAAAAGAATCTATCATTTCAAACCAAATGGAGTCAAGGCTCTTTCTTTCCTAAGGAGGTGATCCGGCTGGGGCAGGCCTGACAGACCGCATAATTATAGCTATTACAGACCATACCATACTTCAAGTCAAATTCAGTCGAGCCTTTTACCTTGATTTGACTGTATCGCAGCAGTCACATTATGATCTGTATGCAAGCAGATGAAGGAATGCAAAAAAACCCAACTCTCTATTGGGGGGGGGGAGAAGTAGAATATTTGTATCTGTGTGCTTGTCCATTAGTGTCATAAAATGCTGACAACAGAACCAACAAATAGAAAAGTAAAGACAAGGCCTCTGGAGAAATAACATTTCATAACTTCACTGGAATTGATGGATGGATAATGATGACATTTTCTAAGTATGTGTAGTATTAGGAAGTGTGAGACTTTCTGAGAAGTAAATTGCTATTTTGGAGATCATCCTGAGTAGAAGGTGATGTGGTCTCTTGCATGACAAAATGCATCCCTTTTTCTACACAGTTAATATGCCACACTTCTCTAATATTGCCGCCTATTCAACCTTCCCACTTTTAAAATATTTCTAGGATTTTTTCTGACAGAAAAGTTCTATTTAAAAACTCCTCAGTATCTCTGACCTAGATATCCACTACTAATGAGTATTCCAAATGTAATACACATACAGTTTTCTAATTGGCAATTATTTCGGAAGTTTTAATTTTTACTAAATCATGCCACAAGGTGTTGCCTTAGAAGGGTATAATTCCAGGAATCTGAAACGTAGCTCATCACATTTACATTTCATGTCTTGACACAGTCATCCTCAAGTTAGTTAATTTATGAAAAATATATTTATTATATTTATATTATTACATTATGTTAATAGCCCGGAGAGAACAGATCATGGCCAAGCAAAAATGGCAAGTGAATTTTCTGTTCTTTTGAGAATTTATTCCTCAATTTACTTATTTTTCCCCATTAGTGAAGCAAAAAGATCCCAACGTCATATATTATCCCACAGAACTCAAAACAAGGTCCTTTTAAGCTAAGAGGCTTGACTAGGAAAGTTTCTAGTTTTGTCTTTTCCTCATGGTCTTTAATTAAAGGTTGGCTTGGACACTTACCTCATCTTACTAAACCAAGATTCACCTACAACCCCTTCTTCTAATTTAAAAGCAAACCACCTTCTTTAACTGACATACTTTCTTTTTGTCTCTTCCACTGCAGATGCTCTCCTGCTCTTATCTTCAAATAAGAGGCCATTTGTGATGCACACAAAATGTCTCTCGGAACATAGGGCTTGAAGCAGTGAGTTGCTGCAGCCCTATCTTGCATAAGGGTCTCTTCACATTGTCAGAACATGTTTGTGCCTGAAGAGTAGACCCTTCAATCAAGCTTGATATTTTTGCAGCCAATTTCCAGGGTCACTTGGCTTCATTTTGCAAAGTATCTGTTTGAATACTTCATTCAGCTCTAAAACATGTATATACATACATGCACATTATTTGTAACTATTCTTCTTTAGCTACTGATTACTTCGAAATGCAGGCAGTATTACTGAGAAATATGTAAATTATATGGGATAAAACTAGATTTTTTTTGCTATGCCCTCCAATCTCTAATTAAGCATTACTGTACATAGAATTTCAGAAGAGACACTTTCTGATCTGTATGAATCTTCTTTGAGATAGGGCAGGTCAGGAAATGATACTACAAGAATTGCTGAATTATTTTATTTTATTGTTGTAGTGCCAAAAACATTGCCAAAAAGGCACTAAGAGTTGTCAACCTACCGTATTTTTTGGAGTATAAGACGCACCTTAGTTTTTGGGGAGGAAAATAGGGGAAAACAATCTGCCTACCAGGTATTCATCTGGCTAGTGTCCTTAGTCTGGTCAGCTTCAGCACATTATTTTATCTCCTGGTTAGGACTTAAAAAAACCTTCTGAGAGAGTAACAATGAAAGAGCCTGCAAGCCAGTAAGAGCTGGGAAGATCGTTAGCACCTGGTTAGGGCTAGAAAAAAACTTATTCGGAGCAAGTAGAGCAATGAAAAAAATTCTGCAAAGACTTAGGGCTGGAAAAACATTCTTTGGATGTTGAATGAAAAAGCCTGCAAGGTAAGAGCTGGGAAGATCTGTTAGCACTTAGCTAGGGCTGGAAAAAAAAAGCTACATTCGAAGTATAAGACGTACCCAAATTTTCAGCCACTTTTAGGGAGGAAAAAGGTGCGTCTTATACTCCGAAAAATACGGTAATCTTGCGTAGCTTCTTCTCTGGCAATATTATACTGCTAACCAGAGCATACAAAACATTTGCCAGACCAATCCTCGAATACAGCTCACCTGTCTGGAACCCGCACTACATATCAGACATTAATACAATTGAGAAAGTCCAGAAATACTTCACAAGAAGAGTCCTCCACTCCTCTACTTGCAACAGAATTCCTTATTCCACCAGACTTGAAATTTTAGGCTTAGACAACATAGAGCTACGTCGCCTTCAATCTGATCTAAATGTAGTTCATAAAATCATCTGCCACAATGTCCTACCTGTCAATGAATACTTCAGCTTCAACCGCAACAATACATGAGCACACAATAGATTCAAACTCAATGTAAACCACTCAAAACTCGACTGCAGAAAATACGACTTCAGCAACAGAGTAATCAGTGCCTGGAATGCACTACCTGACTCTGTGGTTTCTACCCCAAACCCCAAAAACTTTAACCTTAGACTGTCTACAGTTGACCTCACCCATTCCTAAGAGGTCTGTAAGGGGCGTGCATAAGTGCACCATCGTGCCTACCATCCCTATCCTTCTGTCCTATTGTCTAATTTTACCTATACATACTCTAATTTTGTTTATGTTTATATCATACCTGTTATCTTGTACACGTGTTGACAAAATAAATAAATAAATAAAAATAAACTTTGAAAACTGGGCAGTTTTCCTCTTCACCCTCATATACTAAAGAGAATTAAGGTGGGATTATTTTGAGTTTCTTTCTCATCTCCTCTTTCCCAGGGTTATGCTTACATTCACATAACCATTTTTGCATTCATTCAAATATGTATCCCTACTCTCTTAACCCCCCAGGCTTCTTGTAACTGAAGATTTCTCAACTGGTGGAAGTTAGTTAACGTAATTTATGTGGCATAAGAGCATTTGTAATGAATTAATAAACAACTCATTTAAAAATAAATTAACTTTATGAAGACTTTGAAATGTAAATAAGATACAAGGGCAATTCTGCATAAACTCTTGCCCCAAGAGGGAGTCTGTGGGCTAGTTCCAAGTGACAAACTCCTAAGTGAGAATGTGACGTTGTACCTACCTGAGACGTCCATTCTCGTCGGGTGGAGCTAGCCGCCAAGATTGGGTATTGGCACAGCCTTCTAGCCAATAGAGACTGAGTCTGGAAAAGTATAAATAGTGGCTCTAGGCCCTGGTTCCCCCTCTTTTGACGAGGAACGAATGCCAGACTCTATGTGCCGAACAACTGCAATAAATTTTATTGAATTCACCATTGAAGAAAATGACAACAACAATCCTGCAGAGTAGTACTTACTAAATACCTAAACTAACTACCTAAATTCGATATTGATTCTATGTAACTAGGTCCTATACACCTAATGACTCAAAAAAAACAAGACCTTCATCCAGCCAGAAAAAACACAGGGAGGGACTTGGCGGCTAGCTCCACCCGACGAGAATGGACGTCTCAGGTAGGTACAACGTCACATTCTCCATCGTGGGTGGAGCTAGCCGCCAAGATTGGGACATACCAAAGTAATTCAGTCCCCAGGGAGGGCCTCCTGATTCTGGCTGGGACCACCGCCCTCCAAGGTTACCTGTTCCAGCACTCTGCACCCAAAGTCTGCCTCCTGAGAGGCGAAAGCGTCCAGTCTATAGTGCCGGACAAATGGCGTTGGAGATGCCCAAGTGGCAGCCCTGCAGATCTCCTCGATGGAAGCCCTCGTGTTCCAGGCCGCAGTGGTGGCCGCACTGCGTGTGGAATGGGCCGTAATTCTGGTGGGTCGTGGCAACGAGAGTTGATCATAGGCAACAGTGATGACAGTGCGAATCCACCGACCCACCATGACGGAGGATGCTTTCCTGCCCATGGAAGAGTGGTGAAAGGAAACAAACAAGGCCTCGGTTTTGCGGAAGGCAGAGGTCCTTTGAATGTAAATATCCAGTGCCCGCCTCACGTCCAGGAGGTGCCACTGTCTTTCACTATCAGAGGACGGATTGGGGTAAAAGGAGGGCAATACAATCTCCTGGGCCCTGTGAAAATATGAGTTTACCTTTGGAAGAAAGGTGGGGTCCAGGTGCAGCACCACTGTGTCCTGGTGGAAAACACAAAGGTCACTCCTGATAGAGAGGGCTGCCAGTTCGGAGATGCGATGGGCAGATGTGACCGCCACCAGGAAGACTACCTTGTAGGACAGGTGAGCTAGAGGAATGGAATCCAATGGTTCAAATGCACCCCCCGTTAGTGCTAATAACACCTTGGTCAAGTCCCAGGTGGGGTACCTGTGTACCACAGGAGGGCATCGATTGACAGCTCCCTTCAGGAATCTGGAAATCAAGGGGTGAGCTGAGAGCTTCCCCAGAGACGGACAAGAAAGGACCGTGGACAGGGCGGCTACCTGGCGTCTGAGAGTGCTAGGTGAAAGACCCTTGGCTAGCCCCTGGCGGAGAAATTGCAATACATTTATTATTGACAGATCTAATGGGGAATGACCTTCCCTGGCACACCAGGAGCAGAAAACCTTCCAAGAGGCAGCATAGATCCTTTGTGTGGACAGCCTGCGGGAGTCCAGCAAGACCTCCAAAACGTCCTCAGGGATCCGGCGGCTCCTCAGAGTGAGCCGCTCACGTGCCAGGCGGTCAGTTGCAGCCAGCGAGGTTCTGGATGCTGCACTGACCCCTGCACAAGCGACCACTCTGTCGGAGGGATCCTCCATGGGGGGGGGAGATCGACAGGGAGACTAGGTCGGCGTACCAAGCTCTCCTTGGCCAGTTGGGCGCCAGAAGGACCACCTCGGCTCTCTCCTCCAGCAATTTCCGGATGACCTGTGGAATGATGGGGATTGGAGGAAAGGCATAAAGCAACCCTCGGGGCCACTGACAGCGGAGGGCATCAGTCCCTTCCGCCCCCTGCGATTGGTATCTAGACATGAACCTGGGCAACTGGGCATTGCCAGGAGTGGCAAATAGATCTATCACTGGCTGACCAAATTGACCCACGAGCTGGTGGAATAAAGTGGGATGCAGGCTCCATTCTGAATTGTCTATTTGGTTTCGGCTGAGCCAGTCTGCCGTGTCATTATCTACCCCTGAGATATGCTCGGCCTCAAGCGACAACAGGTGGCGCTCTGCTCAGAGGCCTAGTTGCATGGCTTCAGTCATCAGCTGGCCAGACATGGTACCCCCTTGTCTATTAATGTGTGCCTTGGTGGCCACATTGTCCGTTAGGACCAGGACGTGTGAATTCTCTATAAGAGGGCGAAATTGTTGCAGAGCAAGTGAAACTGCTCTTAACTCTAGGATGTTAATACTGAGGGTCGCCTCAGATTGCGACCAAGTGCCCTGCGCCACCAGAGAGTCTGCGTGGGCCCCCCATCCTGACAAACTGGCATCCGTGGTGACAACGATTTGTTGTGGGGGAAGGAAACAGGTGCCCCTGTGAACTGCAGACGTGGTCCACCATTTCAATGACTCCTTGACTGAGGCCTGAAGCCTTACCTTGGTAGGGGCGTTGGCTCTACCCTGATGTTGGTAAGGGAGGAGTAGCCATTGAAGGTCCCTGGAGTGTAGGTGTGCCCATGGAACAATATGAATGGCCGAAATCATCTTGCCCAGGAGGGAGGACAGCAAGTTCAGTGGGACTGAGTTTTGCCGCAGAACTTGCTGGGTGAGTTCCAATAGGCTGTCTCTCCGTTCCTGGGACAGGTACACCTTACACTCCAGGGAATCAATGATCGCCCCCAGGTGGACGATCCTGGTAGAGGGGTTCAGCTGGCTCTTGGGTCGGTTGACCAAGAAGCCAAGGTGGTCAAGGGTGGTAAGTACTACCTGAACATCTCTCTCAGCCTGAGAAGGGGAGGCTGAGGAGATGAGAATATTGTCCAGGTAGCACTGGATCCTGATGGGAATGGACCTGAGGTGAGCGGTCAGGGCCGCTAAGACCTTCGTAAAAACCCTTGGTGCCGAGGACAGGCCGAAGAGGAGCGCCCCATATTCATAATGCACCCCTGCATAACAAAACCGCAAGTACTGGCGGTGAGATGGCCGAATCGGAATGTGGAGATAAGCCTCTGAGAGATCTATGGATGACAGTAGATCTCCCTTCCTAATACTTGCCAGAATTGATTGCAGGGTGTGCATTTTGAATTTCTTGTGGACTATGTACCTGTTGAGGCGCTTAAGGTCCAATATTGCTCTCCACCCTCCCGAGGATTTGGGCACTACGAATAAAATGGAGTAGAAGCCCTGCCCCTGTTGGTCCTCGGGCACCTGTTGGATGGCTCGAGGATTCTTTTTTGTGGATTTGAAGACAGAGGGCAGCGAAGGAAAAACCTCGGGGGGGTGGAGAGAAACTCCAGAGAAAGACCTGACTTCAGGGTTTGGCAAACCCATGCGTCATTGGTGATTTCCTCCCATCGGCTGGCATAGAGTGCCAGGCGACCCCCTATGGGAGGACCGGCCGGAGATTTATCTATTCCGGCGGAAGGGGCGACCACCGGCCCCTCTAAAGGGCCGTTTGGATTGGTTGCCCCTGAATGGCCGGTCAGAGGTGAATCTCTGACGTGAGCCATATTGGCCCTGAGTCTGCCCCTGGTAGTTAGACTGTGATGGCCCCTGGAATCTGTTATGGCCTTGGTAACCCCCACGGTAGCTCCTCCTGGGGAAGGAGGTTGGACGGGGGTTGGTCTTCCGACTACCTGAAGGAAGGACCTTCTTTTTGTCCTTCGTTTCTACCAGTATGCAATTAAGTGGCTCACCAAAGAGGGCTTGACTCGCTACTGGGCTAGAGGCCAGCTTCCATTTGTACTTAGCATCGGCTGGCCAAGTACGTAACCAGGCCATGCGCCGGGCAACCACCGCCGATGCCATGGCCCGTGCCGCGAAACGTGCCGACTGGAGGGTGGCATCGGATGTAAATTGGGCCGCGGCCAGAAGCTTGTTGAGATCCTGGTGGGCCCGGAGGTCAGATGGTGGCAAGTGGTCCTGAAGGGCGTAGAGCCACTTAACGGTCATCCGGCAAAAGAAGGAGGCGGTGGACGAAGCCTTCAGCGCCCATGCGGCCAATTGGTGGGTTCTCTGGAGCGTCGCCTCTGCCCTGCGGTCCTCCGGGCGGAGGAGGTCTTCAGGTTCCCCGGGCATCTGACCGTTGTTAAACAAGGCCAGGACCGGGTCGTCCACTGGAGGCACTGCAAGGTGTTGGGCCAAAGCAGAATCAACATTATAAAAACGTTTGTCAAGGGCATTGGACAGGGACCCAGAGGTGGGGTTCTGCCACTGTTTTAGTACAGCCTCTACGAAAAGTTTTGGAGCCGGGACCACGTCCGCCTGTGTGGCCGTAGGCTCGAACATAGGGTCAGGTTCAGCAGCCAGCTCTGAGGCCCCAGAAGGGGTTACCAAGTTGGCAATTGTCTTTGCCTTGTGTAAGAGGGACCTAAACAGGGCAGGCTGGAACAGAGCTGAGGAGACTATTGGTTCAGGGCCCAAGTCCTCGTCGTCTGACATGGCCAATTCTGGAAAGGCCACCCCGAGGTCATCTCCCTGATCAGAGTCATCGTGTAGGTTAATTAAGGGGTCAGAGAATTCTTCCCCGTCTGCCTCATCCCCCTCAGGCTCAGTATAAACAGGGTCTGCTGCTGGTTGCCCCTGCAAGGGTCCTGTTGAGGTGGTCTGGGAGCTGGATGATGTTGCCATTGCCCTGATGCCTGCCTCTATCCCTTGTCTGATAGCTTTATTAACTCTATCCTGGACCTCTCTGGACTGGAACGGGTCCTTGTCAGAGGTCTTGGTGGAAGCCCGTACTCTAGGGGGCACCTTTGGACCCCAAACATCAGTACCTGATTTACGGAGATTGGCATTGACAATGGAGACGTTATCAGGTGAGCGAGACTGCTGATGCCTGGGCGTGGATGTTTTATCCTGCCTAGTGGAGCCTCTGTCTTTTGGAGCCCTATCCTTGCCTGGTGGTTCAGGTGATTGAGGGCGAATGGGTGACCGATCCCTGACAGTAGAAGGGGGGGGTAACCCTTGGTAAGTCAGCCTGCTCAGTATTTGCCCTGGGGGTCTTTGATTTCGCCTTCCCTGATTTCTGGCTTTTTTCTGCCATATTGGTTAGGGAAAAAAAAAGGCCTTGGTGCTGAATCTACAGGCAAAATGTGCCCTTTTGCAAAAGGCCACACCCAAAATGGCTAATCAGCAGAGATCTTATATATACAAAATGGCCACCGGTCCCTGACACACCCAAAATGGCTGCCTAGGGGAGGAGTAGGCTTGCCAGTTAGAATCAAGATGGCCGCCAGCCACGAGGCAAGAGTGAATGTCTGGTGGGCCTGACAGGGCCTGTCCCAGATGGAAGTCACCTCGTCAGGGAGCTGCTGAAGCGTTCGCCGTGCTTGAAGGCTCAGGTGAGCAGTCGCTGGAACGGGAGGATTCTTGTCAGGGAACTGCTGGCTTTTTCCTCCGTTTGCCTTCCCACCTCGACAAAGGGGCGTGCTTCAAGGTCCCTGGCTGGGCCCCGGCGTCTGAGGAGAAGTCGCTCGTCCGGCGATCTCCTGCTGCGGCTAATTAGGGGCTGTGGGATGGCTTGTGTGGGCGTCGGCCGCTTGCGCGAGCCTAGCCCAAATCTCGGTCAGCTGTTTGGCGGTGGATTTGGAGGGGACGCAGACCGCTTGCGCTAGTCCGGCCACACTCCGAGGCAGCGAAAAGTTCAAATTTGAAGAGAAGCCTCGTTACCGGCTCGGATAGCTTGCGCTGATCCGGCCGAGTAACGAGCGAGGCCTTAGGCTCCTCCGATCCCTGTCTTGATGAAACTGACAGTCAGCTGGGGATCGGAGGGCTCGCGAATGGAACGGACCGCTTGCGCTAGTCCGGCCGGGGAAGGACACCCAACAGATCGAAAATTTAAAGTTTGATGAATCAACTTATAGACGTGCCCTGGTCCTGGGACTCTCCTATGGGCAGTCTGAGGCAACAGTTCAATGAAGAGGGAAGCCTGGCGTAGGCTGTCCCTTGGTGTCAGAAAAAAAAAATTTTGGGGGGGGGCACTTGTGTGCTGGCCTCGCTCTAAGCCCAGAGGTGCGGTGAGCCCACCGTTGGCTCCCAGGTGTTATGGGGCCCCTTCCCACTCCCTCTACAGCCGGTATTTATTGAGAGTTAATGAAAGAAGAAAAAGGAGAAAAAGGAAAAATTTCTCTGGGCCTTCGGCTGGAGGGGCGAGCAGCAGTTGGACTTGCGGCCAACTGCCTTCACCCAGGTACAGATGACCGTTATTAAAACCTGGGGGGCTCATTCAGGGAAGGAAAAGATAGCAAAAGGAAAATTAGCAGTTTCCCAAACCGGGAAAGAAATAGAACTTACAGTGGAATAGCAGTAAGCAGAAAAAATGGCACAAGTCGTTGGCTAAGACTGAGTCAAAAGAGGGGGAACCAGGGCCTAGAGCCACTATTTATACTTTTCCAGACTCAGTCTCTATTGGCTAGAAGGCTGTGCCAATACCCAATCTTGGCGGCTAGCTCCACCCACGATGGAGAATGGGGTTTTTCCCATTTGTTTTAAAAGGCTCTTCACTACATCCATTCCACATCTGGATCTCAATGCATTTCTTTCCTGGGGAAGGTGCTCACTCAAACAGTTCTGAATTATAACCAAACCTGGATGAATTTTCTGGACCTATTTCATCTGGAGCTCCAGCATTGTTTTGTAATAGAAATTGCTTTGGCAGCTTTTAGGATGACTTTCTGGGAGATTTTTGAGCTCTTCTTCTAGAGGACGTTGTGGGTTACAAGAACTCTTTCTAAGAATCAAAAGCTAGTGATTTATCATTATACTGTGTCTGTGGATTATTTCATATTTCAGAAATAGGAAAATAGTGCATGCATGGGAAACTGCTAGGCTATGGATTGCTTAGTCCACTCAGTGAACCCTTGAATTGGAATTGAATTGAGCTGTATTGGAGACTTCTGGGTAGAAGCTTATATTCCATTCTTTTGTGTAACTTTACAAAGAACTGCAGCCTTAATGTCTGTTTCTTTCTAATCTTACCCAAGGCAAGAAGAGAATGATGGCCTGTTTTGGCATTCGTAATTCACCATGAAGAGTGCCTGTACATGAGAGCCAAGTATACACATCCTACCTTGTAAATTGTTTCTAGTACACTACTATTCTCTACTATTGTCAGAAATAGTATTGACATAGAAGGAATCCTGCCCAGAGGACCTGCTGCTTATCTGTTTATATGGACAAGACAGGAATGAACAGAGAAGATGAACTGATCAAGAAACAAAAAAGATTGAAATGGATGGATAAGAAAAGTAAACATGGCAGTATTAACATAAATCATTTTAAGGAGGTAAGAAGTATGCAGCTTTAAATAATATATCAAATAGATTCCATCTGCCACAGAGCTTACTGGCGGTGATCCCATGGAATAAATTGGGAACAGAACTGGTCAAAATTATATCCCTATTACTCTTGTTATGTCTTGTATCGCATATGTGGGGATTTGCTTACTTCAGCAATGAAAAAGGTTTATTTGTGTAATGACTAAATGTATAGTCCATTGATTTAAATTGTGTTGTATAGCTGTCCCTCTCCTGTCTAAACTGGTATTTATATGCACTTTCCTCTCTGAGTGAAATTGAGGCAGTCAGATAGAACCATAGTGTGTGATAGCAGCCTACCAAAGTCTTCCCCCAATTCTACACAATTTTTTCCCAAGAGTTATTTTCCCTACACTAATGTCCCAATCAGTGGGTTAAATACTTTAGCACAAAAAGCTTATGGATTATATTCAAAGAAATATGAGTAAAGGTTTTTTTAAAAAAAGGCTAGGAATATTTATCTGCAAACAATCTAGAAGAACCAAGAACAATTTTTCATTAGAAGCACCCTTCAATATAATCCAAATTCTATTGACCATAGAAGCCACTTGGGCAGTACTGAAAATTTCTTCTGAGGGTTTCACTCCCAAACCACATTTAATTTTATGGAAAATTAATTGAATTTGAAATCATAACAATGCAGTGATACTCTTATGTGGAGGGTTGACAGGTTTAACTACCTGCCTGCCACCAATTTCAGCCTTTATCAAATCAGATGTTGTGGGTAAATTGTAAGCTATAGTGGAGTGGAAAAATGTATTAAGGAGTCGATATTCTAGTGCCTTTCATAAGGGTAAAAAATTGAGGGGGGAAATTGAAGGTTTTTTCATGGAATGCTTTTTACAGTACATATTTTGTCATTGCAAATAATGGCAACATAGCTACAATTTTGCATTTCCTGACATGATTTCGATTGAGTTATTCCTAGATAGTGGGGTGGAGATGGGGTCTACCACAACAGCTGGTAAAAATTATTTGGAGCAAATGGTGCAGTGTGGCTTTCTCTTGGGCTTTAATAAGAATGAATTGGAAATGCCTCAATAATTATTTTCAGAAAAATATTTTGAGAAATTTTGCCTCAGTACCAATTACAAGGCATACTGACATCAAATTCTGAAATAATATTTAAGCTATCATGACAAACTGGGGGAATTTATTCAGTGATATTCAAAGTATTCACTAAAATACCGTGCTATTTATAGAGGAAAAAACTTTGCTAGTTCTCATACCTGCTAAGAACTTGAACAGTCTTTTGCATAAACCAAAACAACATTCCCTCCAGATATGGATGCTTAACTGCTAGAATTCCCCAGCCAGCACAGCCAATGCTGAGAATTCAAACTAAAGAAGAATATAGCTATTAAATTTGTGTACATAATAATGGAAAGTAGGGAATAATTATGCTGGATCCATTCAATCTTCATCACTTCATGCATGTTGGAAGAATAGTAGCTGGAAGTAGATTTTCAAACTCCTAGGTATTGACTGTTTAGTAAGAATGTCTCAGTCTCCACATCATGAGAGGAGTCTATCAGGTTCAAGAATGGGTGTATTAGTTCTCATCATTAATGAGAGTACAATACGCACCTTAAAAGGATGTATGAAACAGGTTCAGCCTCTACATTTGAGCAAATATATACTTGATCTTCATATGGAAATTTGGCATATCGACCAGCTGTCATCCTAATAGAGAAAGCATCAATGTTGTACGCCGCCCTGAGTCCCTCGGGAGTAGGGCGGCATAGAAGAACCTAATAATAAATAATAATAATAATAATAAATCTATGTGTTCTAGAGAAAAGCCTATGTAGACTGTACAGAATCTTAAAAGGATTCTTACTTACCTGGTCCTCGATGCTCTCTGAACTTGATGAGCTTGCAGACATTTCATTACTAGATTAGGTAACATCATCAGAGCATTACTTGGATGGACTAAGAATTATATCAGGATTGCTCTGTCCCAATGTATCATTCTATATCCAGTTTGTGTCCTAGTATGAATCAGACTGTAATATGAATTTTTAAAATCAAATTACGAGCCTCTTCCCTGAATGTTCTTTTTAAACAATTATTTCTATGTGGTCTTCAAAAAAGCAGTTGTTTGTCTGGCAGTCCATTTCCTCATAATTATTACTACAATTGTGTAATAACATGAAAAATAAAAACTGCCTTTGCTGAGCACATGGCAACCAGGCACAATACAAAGCACACAGTTGCTTAGCTTACATTTCAAACAAAAAAACAAGCAAAAAATCATGTCAATGAAGAATGGGCCCAAGTCTATGAGGGGAAATTATTCTTTGAAACATAAATTCTTTGTCTTAAACTGAATCCACCCACTCCTACCAAAAGATGCATGTCCTGCTGCAATTTGTATTCTTTCTCTTTCTTTTAGCAGAAGACAAGTTTTTGTTGTTTCAGTCTGACCAGCTCTTCTTCAATAATTGAACAAACGTCTACTCTGTTTTGATTGAATAACAGCCTGCCTCGCTAATAACTGTTCTACAGATCACTTCATAGATGTATGTGTATATGGGTATGTGTTCATCACTCATAAATTATAGTACCAAATTAAGTTGTTTGTGTACATGAGCTATTCATATCACTCAGTGCCACCACAAGTACATTATACATTACAGTTTACACACCCTCCTGAGAGTCATTAAGACAAAAGTAAATGATAAGAGATGTAATGGTCTATAGGCAGACATTCATTGAATCAATATAGTTACTAATAGCAAGAACATGACTCCAGCCTGAACACAGGACTGCAGCCTGTATGATCTAGTGAAACATCAGCATGCTCAGGGGTAAAAAAAAAGAAAAAAAATACAATTTAAAAAAATACTGACCCACCCATACTCATATGTAAATAGTTCAGTGTAGATGTTGGCTATCATCCAGAAAAGTAAAATGAGAAGAAAAATGAGATTTAAAAAAAATCTATGCCTGGACTATGGTCTATACTAAGAACAAGCTCCTGTTTTTTAATTAGGTTTCACTGCCAGATATTGAAGGTAGTGTCAGAAGCTATGTTCTTAGACCAGAGGCAGAATAAAAATTAAATTGCATTAAGTTACATTTTATTTCAATTTTAATTACATTGATGAAATGGTGTTAATATTGTTATTCTATCTTTATGGAAAACCTTACACTAGTTTAGAAAAAATGCAGTTTTGGGTGAAGCTGCAGAGACTAACAGAAGTCCTTGCTATGACAGATGGTTTACGCCAGGGGTGTCAAACTCACGTCGTCATGGTGACGTCACGTGACATATTGGGACTTTTTTCCCTTTCGCTAAACCAGGCATGAGTGTAGCCAGTGCATCCGGCCCATAGGCCAGGAGTTTGAAAGCCCTGGTTTACGCAATCCTCAAAGAACGTGGATGACTAGCCAACTGGCAATCTGAAATGCTGAACCACAGAATATCTGTTACATTGCTCCATTTGGTCACACAGTTACCTTTCTCCATTGCTAGCAGTCACTGTCTCTGTCTCTCTGTCTTTCTCTCACTCTCTCGCTCTCTTTGCAAGAAGAGATGCAACTATTTTATTATACTGCATCTTAAACAGTTTTTCCCCTCCTATCAAAAGGACTAGGGTCTTATTCTCTCTGCATAAATGGTTTCCTCATATCCGTTTAATAAGTCACATTCAGGAGGATACAGAAGGTCTGGCTGACTCCTAAAGATTTCTTAACAAATCATAATCTACGTCTTTCTTCCAAAGGTCAGCATCACATACCTGGCAAAAGAATAACATGAGTTGTGTCCAATGTGGAAATATATACCCCTGTTCTCTTTCCCTCTACAGTTGCCAAATACTTGTGCTTACAGGTGGTGCCACTCCATTGAAATAGATGTTAGAGAGGTAGGACAAGAATATGGAGAGAATTTGATCCATTAATGAACTTTGTTTTACAGGGAAACAGACAACTGAATATATCTTTATGTCTGTGACTGTGCAAGGAATTAAAAATAGTATGTATGTATGTATGTATGTATGTATGTATGTATGTATGTATGTATGTATGAATGTATGAATGAATGTATGTATTTATGAATGAATGTATGTATGTATGTATGAATGAAGGTAGTATTTATTTACTACCTTTATTGTTTTTACAAATAACTCAAAGCAGCAAACATATCCACTACATCTTCCTTCTCTCGCCAATTTCTTGCTCAAACTTACTGAATAAAAATATTAAATATTGACAAATAAAATGTACATATATAAATCTGGGATATACAAATATTATCTTTCTGTAAGCATGCTGTGGAATTGCTGAAAGGGTAAAGCCCAATTTTCAAAAATTGCCATATGATGGACTTCATTGTGAAAACCATGGCTTCTATCCAAAAGTCTATGGGTTCATCAAGCATTCTACTTTAGTGCCTTTAATATCAAGGATGAATATATTGTGCACATTGCATGCAGCTTCTTGACTTGAGGAAATGATTATGGAAATGGTCATAATTTACTTGCATTCTAGACAGAACTAGTTTTGTTTATACGTTGGTCAGCTTTATCTTTCCATTTATTTATTTCATATATCAAGACCATAAGTTGTAATTGCTAAAGCCCTTTTAGCTACTCTGTACTGATTAAGGACTGCATGGGCAATACAAAGAAAGTACTTTTCTTTTGCCTTCTGTGATGCTAAATGATGGCGATCAGCATCTGATTAGAAGACTCCAGGAGGAATCTCTGGAAAAAAAATTTTTTTTACCATCAATTAAAAGTCACAAAAAACAATTACTGCAAGCGATGTCTGCCTTCAGTGAAACGTTGCTTTCTATCAAACCAAAAAGTGTTTTCTTTCTTGAGATCAGCAAACACAATGAACAATGACACTTGGTGAACTCATCATCCTGAAAGATGCTGCTTGTTCTCATTTCTGACATTGTACTGATAAAAATAATAGATTTTTTAAAAAAAGTTCTTTATGTTCTTGAAAGCTGCTGTAAATTAATCGAGTAGATTGAGATCCCCGTGATGAAACTTGTCTCCTCAGATTTTTTTTTCTTCCATTAAAAAAAAATAAACTGAGAAATATTAGAAGGGCTCACAGCTTTATTGAAACAAGGGTCAAAGAGTTTTTCAATAAACAAAGAATTAATATGAGTTCCAAGACATTCCTTTGCTGTGCTAATCCAGTGTGGAATACAATTTCTTCCTAATTCTTAATTATATAGCTTAGTGAAAAGCAAAAGGATCCACAGAAAATCCTGTGGGGAATTCACCTATCCAGTTTTGCAGATATTATACAATTTATTTTTAATTGCTGCGTGAACACAGGAGAGGTTGCTCCTTTTTGTAAATGATTTGTGGTTGATAGAAAGAAGATGGCTGGGATTTATTATTTTACTCTTCTTTGCATGCACTGAAATAAAAGCCAACAGCCAGCAGTCATTAAATGGCATCTCATGGCTAAATAATTCTAAATTGGCTCTTCCTTAAAAATCTATACCAGTCCTAGGGGAGAAAATATCAAAATCAGCTAGTCCCATTGCCTTTTGGTCATGTTATAAAAAGGAAACCTGGATAAGACACAGAAGGTGAAATAATTTCATTATTACTTCAGTACACTGGCGATGTTACGTAATTTGGGTATTGAAACATCTGCAAGAAAACAGCCAAGCTCAATGAGCGCCAAGGAAATATTTAGGTACAGTATGTAAAATATTATTTTGCAGATTTAGCTTCTGTAGTGACTCAAAACTATGATGACCATATTGTCTTGGGAAAAAATATAGATCACACCTGAAGAAAAGGCAAATCTAAAAGAGGTTCATAAGGATATTTTTAAATTGTTCACACACACACACACACACACACACACACACACACACACACACACACACACACACACTCCTTTGCTTTACAAAGAGCCAAACCAAGAAAAAGCTTTCCACATTCTAATAAAAATATCTAAAATTAAACAGTATCCATAAATTTATTTTTAAAAGATCATTACATTTCCACATTTTTCCCATGGCCATGCCGTACCACTTGTACTGTAACAGTTAAAAGACCAAAATAAAGGACAAAAGAGAGTTTTTAAAAAATAAATAAATCTAAAGGGTAGCTTTCTGAAATAAAGACCTCTCTATTATAATACAGGATATATGATCAGTGTACCTTTAGCCTTACATTTTCCCTTAATTAGGACTATTTTGTTTTATTTTCCAGCTTTTAGTTTAGAACTGAACTGCCTCTAAGGCTGCATTTTACGTGAAGAAACATTAACAATCTTCTTTTCCCTGACTAAAACAAGGAATCTTTTGCTGCCTGTGGGAGAGAGGTGTTTGGTTGAAGAAAAGAATAGTAGCTGCACTACAGTTATTTAGAGACCCATCTTCCCTCTGTAAATCAAGCGCTGGTGAATAATCTGAAAGGGAAAACAAACAGTTTATCCCAGCACATTGAAAGTTGCTGTGTAAGCATTGCACTGGCAGATTCAAAAGCCATTAATCTTTTTTATACAGGGCTCCCTGTCACTGTCTCTTTGCTTCTGACATATTTTCAGGGCTACATTTGGGGATGAAAAACCACATGCCTCGTTCTGAAAGCTAGCCAGCTTTCTGGTTACACAATTCTGTTTTCTCTTATATTTGGATTTGAATTGATTTAAAAGCTGGCTAAAGGAAGAAAGAAAGTGAAAAAGAAACCCAGAGAAACCCCAGAGTAAGAGTTCAGAGCGTAGTCCCAGACGTGTAAACATTAGCACCCAGAATTTTCCTTAATGGGCAGGTTGACAGTGGGATGCTGAGAGTTGAAATGTCATATAAGAAGAATTCCCACATTGGGAGCAGCTTTCTTTCCTCCATGTATGTGAATATAGCAATATCTAATTACAGGTGGTCCTCAACTTACAACAGTTCATTTAGGGACCGTTCAAAGTTACAATGACACTGAAAAAATGACCTATGATATTTTTCAGACTTATGACCGTTGCAACATCCCCATGGTTCACATGGTCAAAATTCAGAGGCTTGGCAACTGACTCATATTTATGATGGTTGCAGTGTCCTGAGGTTATGTGATCTCTTTTTGTGACCTTCTGGAGAAGCCAGATTCACTTAACAACTGGGTTACTAATTTAATAACTGCAGTGATTCACTTAACAACTGTGGCAAGGAAGGTCGTACAATGGGGCAAAATTCACTTAACAAATGTTTCACTTAGCAACAGAAATTTTGGGCTCAGTTGTGGTCATAAGTTGCGAACTACCTATATTAATAAAGAATATTTGTAGCTCAGGGTTGAAATGAGGCATCCTCGATGCTTGCTACGCTTAGTTGTTTTCTTGCAGACATTTCATTACCCAAAGTAGGTAACATCATCAGGGCTATGGTAGTAATGAGAGCAAACCCCACTCTTTACTAGAACTGATGATGTTACCTACAACCAAATTCAGAGAGCACCAATGACCCTTCATACCTAATTATTTCTTATGCAAAGACTTTGAAAAAGATATATGAATCTTCTTATCAGGGAGATGGGCGGCATATAAATTTAATAAATAAAAATAAATAAGATATGAGAGGGGAAAGAGGGAGAGAGAAACACCAATAAATTCCTGAGCAGGAGTTTAGCCTACATTGTCTCTCCCTACCCCACCCTTGTCATTTGAATGAATTAAATGCCAATTAATATTGATTCAGATTGTTAATGATTGATTCAGAAAGTTTCTTGGGAGACCAGCATTCATTGGTTGGTTGGTTTGCATATCAATCAATTCTTTAAAAATGCAAAGGAATTAATAACTGCAAAATGGTACTAGAAGAAGGATAAACAATGCCAACATCACTTAAGCTTAAATATTATATTGATAGGAAAATAGAACTATATGAGATGATTGCATGAGGCTGCTTTGAAAAACCACTAGTATGGTGGCAATTTTATTATTACCAATGATTACATCTACAGAACACTTTTGATTGTGTCTGGTTATGTTTCCAATTCAAAAAGTAACATGTTTTTAGCTGCCAATAGGGATTCAAACTCATCATCATCCCATCTTATAAGTAAGAGGCACCTATAGGCAGTTTGCATTTATAGATAATTATTATGGGTCAAAGAGAGGGGAAAGCTTTTTCAAAGTATAGGATATTTTCTTAAAACCTTGGGGGAGATGGGTGGGAGAGAATTACTTGCCTTCTAATCTTCAGGAATATTACATTAACAAAATAGAACAGAGAAATAAAGTATTCAGACTTGGCCTAAATCAAGTCCCTTCAAAATGTAAGGTTACAATTAGCTTATCAAGAAATAAAATCACCCTGTAATTTGAAGACATAGCTTATGCTTTGGCATGAAGAGAATATTGGGCTAATTTAAATGCTCTTTAAAAGTGAAAGTATGACCTAATATCATTAGCCCCTTTGTGATTAAATCAATGTTTATTCCCCTTGGGAGGTCGCAGTCTACACTTGATCAGTTTTGAGGTAACTGTGAATCTGTACAATTGGAAACTACAGAGGAGAAAATTGTATGGACAGGATGAATCTCCTGGCATGGGACTCAAAATAGGTTATCCAGGGAACAGCTTTTAGTAATGTTCAATAGAAACAAATCAACTTCCTGAAATATCATACTTTGCCAAAATAAATGTAAAAAAAACAAACCCATGAGGCTGATTTATTTTGAAAGATATATCTGGGTAGAGGGGGGAAATGAAGCAAACTAGCACAGATTAAGCTTGATTGAATCATCCATGCTGACATGCACTTTTCTAAAATAGAAGATTCACTGATAATATTGTAATGTTATAATTACCAGGTTCTCCTTTTCCTACACAACCCATCCCTGGCCTAGCTAGGTCTGTCTGTCTGTCTGTCTGTCATCCCATTTATTATATTTTTAATCCCACCTTTATTACTTTATAAGTAATTCAAGGTGCTAAACCTACATAATATTTCTTCCTCTTCCTACTTTTCCCACAAAAACAACCCTGTGAGGTGTGTTGGGCTAAGAGTGAGTGACTGATCCAAGATCACCCAGTTGGCTTTCATGCCTAAATCTGGATTAGAATTCAGAGTTTCTAGACCAGCACCTTAACCACTATTATCACAATGTATACAAAGAGCACGCCAATTCTTAATTGTGCTATTCTTCTTTAGCCACTGGCAGTTATTTAGAGAGAAAGAAGGGAAATGAAGCTGTGAGACTGGCAATAAAATTGCTGGCAGATGAACAGGACAATGAATGGGACCAGGTGAAATCTGGGTTCAGTCAGCAGCAGATTAAGCCTACCGCTACAGGCCATCAGATTCAAGCTGAGAACAGAAGGATGAGCAAATTAATTCCTAGAAAACCTCATTACTTCTAATCACTCTATCTCCAAATGCAGGATAGGTTGAACCAGAAGATGGTAACACCTGTGTACAGCTGACCACATCCTCAGGGTTTGCAACTTGATTGAGAGATGATTCACTCTTTTTAAAATCTGAAATATAGAGAAACAAATGCAATACTTTGAAGAAAAGAATGCATGCATTGTCGAAACCTTTTTAAAAGAATGATTTATCAGTTACCATCTCTTTTCATTTATAAAAATGGTACATTAATATTTTATTACATTAACTGGCCAGAATTGCAAACAAAAACACATTAAAAATAAAACATTTTAATTGGTGGTATGTTCATCAGTGAATAATCAAAGTTGGTTTAATTTTATGGGCAGTATAACAAAATTTAGCTATGATCAAGGTGAGTAAATTATACTGTACAGTTCTTTTAACAAAAAGATACATTAAAAAGATCAGAATTTCCCTGACATTTTACCACAAAAGGAGTTATAAGGTGGGTCCTTGAGTCCTTATAGAAGGTAGCATATAGCAAGACAAAAGCTGAAGTTTCAACAGCTCCTTGTCCTCATGGGCTCAGACTCAGGTCATAGGGGAAATTTTTTGTAACAGTTCTCCAAAATTGATGTGGGGAGAGCATTGAAGCATGCTCTTCATAATTTGGAAACAGTTATGTGATGTTTTGCTAGGTTGTATCTTGCTAGGTTGTAAGAGGCTTGACTGCACTGAAAAATGTTCTTAGAGCAAGCAGACTGTTGGTCTTCCAGCTCTTTGATACGGGGCTTAAATGCACTGAGTGCACACTCACTCATAATGCATGATCAGGAACACTTCCCTAGAAAAGCTGAGAAATTGACGTTTTTTTGTGAGATTGTCCTAAACCAGATTGATTTGCAATTGTTCTCAATAAGGAAATAACTCAAACATGTGGGAAAGAACAGTCACTTCAGAGTGCTATAATACAGGTCCATACACCTGTTGTGACTTCACCCAGCCCTGCCTACCTTCTTAATGCTCCATTTGGAATGCAAGTGGCTAACTGGAATATAGCCTTTAGGAATTTTGATTGGACCATTTCAAGAATAAAGGAAGCATAAGGTTCTAGTAGGATACCTAAAAGTACCAATAAAATCATAGTCTGGAGCAAGGGTAGGCAAAGTTGGCTCTTCTATGACTCATGGACTTCAACTCCCAGAATTTCTGAGCCAATCATGCTAGCTTAGGAATTCTGGGAGTTGAAGTCCATGAGTCATAGAAGAGCCAACTTTGCCTACCCCTGGTCTGGAGTATTGTGTTAGTTGATTGATAAACATCTTTATTTCAACACTTGAAATGGAGGCCCAGTTAGGGAGCAGGTTAGCAGTGAGATTTAGGTCAAATTTAGGAGATTCTTCTTGTGCATATGTATAATGATCTAAAGTGGTCCTCCCACACAGATGCCAATAAGAGATGGAAAAGTGAAAGAGGCCTATCTAGTTGGATGGGAAGTGCCATAACAGAATGGGATTAGTGGCTTGAGATGCTTCTATCAATTTTTGCCAGGAAGCCCTAGTGAATTATCTTTGCTTGTTTTGTAATAGATGTTTGTATTGTTTCTTCAGGAGCATAAAATCAGAGACAGGGTGCTCAGCTGGGTTCTCTTTATATAATTTGAATTTCCTAATCAGTGTACTCTTGGCCTCAAAACCTCCCATGTCATGCTGAGAAGATAAGCCTTGCCCCCATTTACAGAAAGGGCTTATCTCTCTTTTGCAAAATATCTTCATACCTATCCTGGAATTTGTACGCCATTTCTGCTATTTAAGCTAAAATTATGTTGTGCCCCTCAACTGCATAAGGTTGCTAGCATTTTGTTGTTGGTTTTTAAAAAAAACGAGGGAAAGAAATAACAGAATGGAATCTAAATTTTGAGTTTATGTACAGTATCAGGTAATAAAAATTTATCAGGTAATTTTTCTAAAGAGTTTGTTTGAAATAGGTACAGATAGAGCTTATTTGTAGTGATTCTGCTCATTCTGGATGGGCATCTTCAGAGGTTGATATTGAAGTATCAACATCTGCATGAAAGTACTGTCTGAGCTTTATTCAAAATCCACCAGATTGTTTTTTGGGTCAGATCCTGGTACGGTAGTGAAAAACCTTAGTCAATGTGTGGTTGTGGGAATGGATTGGGCACGGGTCAAAAAATTAAAACTCAGTCCAGACAAAACAACAATAGTGGATGGCTTATCTGTTTTCTATCTGTTTGGAAACAAGTACTGTATTTTTCGGAGTATAAGACGCACCTTTTTCCTCCCTAAAAGTGGCTGAAAATTTGGGTGCTTCTTATACTTCGAATGTAGCTTTTTTTTCCAGCCCTAACCAGGTGCTAACAACCTTCCCAGCTCTTACTGGCTTGCAGGCTCTTTCATTGTTATTCTCTCAGAAGGTTTTTTTAAGTCCTAACCAGGAGATAAAATAATGTGCTGAAGCTGCTCGAATAAGTTTTTTTCTAGCCCTAACCAGGTGCTAACTATCTTCCCAGCTCTTACCAGCTTGCAGGCTCTTTCATTGTTACTCTCTCAGAAGAATGTTTTTCCAGCCCTAGGTCTTTGCAGGGTTTTTTTCATTCCTCTACTTGCTCTGAATAAGTTTTTTTCTAGCCCTAGCTAGGTGCTAACGATCTTCCCTGCATGCTCTTTCATTGTTACTCTCTCAGAAGAAGGTTTTTTTAAGTCCTAACCAGGGGATAAAATAATGTGCTGAAGCTGACCAGATTAAGGATGCTAGCCAGATGAATACCTGGTAGGCAGATTGTTTTCCCCTATTTTCCTCCCCAAAAACTAAGGTGCGTCTTATACTCCGGTGCGTCTTATACTCCAAAAAAAATACGGTATATTGCTTGGGTTTATAGCTAGAGCAAACTCCCTCATCAAAGGCATAATTGTCCTCTGTGGGTATATTGCCCATAGCCCTACTTGATAGCATTAGCCTCACTACATTACCTAATGCATAACCGTAATGTCTTATGTGTGCAGTTGCTTTTGAAGACGGACCCAAGGTCAGTTAGAACAAAATACTTCAACAATAGCACTGACTGGAATTCTATGTTATGAATATGTAATATTAGTTTTATATTATCCCCACTGGCCTCAAGTTCATTTCCTGTTTCTGTTCAAGGGGGCTATAAAGTCCTTCATGGCTTGGGAATCACAGTACTGGAAAAAAATGTTCCTTTTCATAAGTCCTCTTTTAAAGGTCCAGCTATCACACTGGCTCCATGGGGAGATATTGTTCCCTCTATAGTAGCATCCAGTTCGAGAATGCCCTTCCCAGTTAGATATATCTCATTCTGAAGTTACTAGCTTTTTGGCTCCAGGCAAAAAATATTTTATTTTCACAAGCCTTTCAGTATATGAATATGTTAATTTTAAATGTATATTCTATGCAGAAATTTTTAACTACTTAGGCTTTTATTTATGCAAAAATTTGCATAGTTTATTGCATGTTTCAATTATTATTCCAACATTATCTCGCGATTTAAATTTCTTGTATATATGCCATGGTGGGAAAACTTTGAAGGCAAATTTATACAAAATTTTAAAACAAAGCATATTGAAAAAGCATTCCTAAGCAGCCCTAAAATCTTAATAGTCAACCACACTACTTTAATGTCACTAAAGCATGTTTGAAGGTGGACAGATCTGCCTTCTTGATAAATGCTACAGTGCTCACCTGAATTACCAGGTAAAAGACTGGTCCAGTAACATTTCCAAAACTATAGATTTGATTCCCCCCCCCCAGGAGTGTTATACTACACTGTTATACCATACCATACCATACCATACCATACCATACCATACCATACCATACCATACCATACCATACCATACCATACCATACCATACCATACCATACCAAACACCAAAGTGCTTCCGTGGTGAAAGGATCAGCTAGTGGCATTACTGTTGCCTGAGGGATGCCAAGTTGGGGGCTCCTTTCATGTCCCCATTAATGGTACCTATTACTAATAATTGCACTGTTACATGCTTTCAAACGTAGGTCAGCAGGAGCTGGAGCGAATGATGGGAGCTCACCCCATCACACAGCAACACTCAGATTTCAACATGGGCTTGCAAATTATCAATCCAGCATCCTAAACATGTGAGCCACTGTGGTCCTTCTGGGAGGCCAGCAGCGGTGGGTTGCTCCCGGTTCGGCCCGGTTCTGCAAACCAGTAGCGGCGGCAGTGGAAGGCTCCGCCCACCCACCTGGGTTGCTTCTGTGCATGTGCAGAAGCGTCGGGTGCGCGAACCGGTAACAACGGGTTTTAGAACCCACTACTGGAGGGCGGTGTTATGCTATTTAGATGCCATCTGATTGTGTTCCTAGAATAATCATAAATAGAAGATGAGCTATTGCTCTTGTGCTTTGCTTTTGGTGGTGGTGGGGAATGAAAAGAAGTATACTGATTAATAAGCACAGCCCATGCAAAAGAGAGAGCTACTTAGAATTTGGAGCATAAAATATATTGTTCTTATTTAGAGCAAATGGTAGGAAGCCCTTGAGACTTTAGCTTGACTTCTGTTACTGAATGGTTCATTAAATCCTTGATTTCTTTTACCATTACCTTCTCTTTGTTCTATAATTCCTTTCTCCTGCATGATAGAGGTCAGCACTTGATCTTTCTTCCAGTAATGACTTTTGATGGCTACATATACAGTATGTACTTGCATCTATTGTAATCCACCAGATGGGCTAAGCTGAGTCCTCTGGACTACTATTTTCTTTCTTTTCCTGGTTACTGTAACTCTGGGAGAAAAGGCAAAGAGGAAATAATTGAAACGTTCTGGAGGTATATGAGCAATGAGAGTGGGCAAGAACGGTATGGGAAAATGTCACACTAATCATCAATCAAATATAAAACAAAAGGTCAGCATCAAAAAGTCTCCCTTTTTTGTTAATCAAAGCCAAATAGAGTTCCTAAAGGTAATACAAAATTTTAAATTGTACATGAGGATAATGTATCTAAGACATACATACCTATATACAGAAGGATACAGCTGCCTAGAGGTATTCATTTTTTAAAAAAATAATTGGTTGGCTGACTGATTGATGAGTTAAGACGAACACAGTTAAACTTAATCATTCTTTACAATCAATTCTTACTGATCTTTAGTCATATAATACATATTTAATTTGTCACATATTAATTAAGTTGTTATTGACAGCATTGGCAATTAAAGAAACAATGCATTCTAAAAGAAACCATTTATGAGATATTTTTAACAGAAAAATTAAATTATGAATACTATTCATTTCCTATTGAAATTAGAGTAAGAGTTAAAATCGGAGTCACTGATATTGACAGTGTTTCCAAAATGGTTTTCTAAACAATTATGTTTGAGAACATAAAAAAGCTCTGCTGGATCAGGGCAATAGTTCATCAAAATCAGCATTTTTAGGTCCTAGCTGGCCAATTGGATATATCAGGAAGTTGACAAGCGTGGTCTGGAGAGCCATAGCATCCTTCAACTATTTTTGAAGGCTTTCTGCCTGCAGTTTTTAAGGCACTAAAGAGAGACTATACTAGCAGCTTTGAAGAGTCCAAATGTCCATAAATTTATCCAGTCTCCCTTTTGGAACCTTGTTAACTGATGTCTTTTCACCATATTTGCTGGCAGCAAATTTTACAGTTTAACTTTGCAGAGCATAAAGCATAATATGCTTTATAACCCAGCATGTTTCTGAAATTGGACCGCAAACTGACAGAGATGGTGCTGTAATTTTCAAACAATTTTCAGATAGAAAATCAATCAATCAATCAATCAAATAAGTCCATTGAGTCTCAGCTAGTGCCTGAATACTACTTAAAAAATGGTGCCCCAAAAGAAAAAGTGAAATTTTGAACTTCACCACTCTGGTGACATAATTATGTCAATACCTTCCTTTATGTATCCCTTCTTCCCAATACAGAAAAAGCTTCAAGGTTAACTTAGATAATCACATACTCAAAACTTAGACACCTGCAAATCTCCTTAGGTCATTCTATCCAGGCTTCATTTGCTGTATCTATTGTAAGGAAAGCTTTTCATAATGTAGGGATATTTGCTAATCCCAAATGAATGATATTTTGTCCTCAGAATTAATATAGAAAATAGATTGGCATTTCTGTTCTTTGGAATAATAATAAGGTGAACCATAATAATAATACCAGTAAAAGGGGGAAATAAACAAATTAATGAGGCTAAATAATATTACAATCACAGTAAATATAATAGACATTAGACAGTTGAAAATTATAAGAACTTGAAAATTAAAAGTTGAAAATCAAAATGAGATAATAGAGTTTAAATGTTTATAGGTCAGGATTTTTTAAAAAGGTGTTGCAATAATGTCAGTATCAATGTGTGTGACAGAGACGGAAACCAAGCTCAATGCCCATTAAAAGATTGTTGCAAAGTCTACAACTAAGCAGGGATATCAACCAACATTAGCCTCACTATGTCTATTATCTCCAACTAGTACAGACAAAAGCTTCTGGGTGGTATCTACTTGCTAACTGTATTGCCTCTCATTCCCACCTGGTTCTTTCCCCTCTATTTTATCCCCAAAACTGCCATGTGACAAAAGGTAGTGATTGACCAAGGAGCACCTAATGAAGTCTGCATTGAAATTAAATCCATAATTATTGATTATAAGCCAACACTCTAATCTCCCTTGCTTTCAACCTGGACTATAATTCATTTTATAAAATATGGAACTTGCAGATCTGTTTTTTATGAAACAACCAGCATTTTTCAACAAAGCAGAAAACTCATACTTAATATGAGTTTTTAAACCTAAAGTTGGTTTTAAATATGAGTTTCAAAGGTGGAATCTTTCTTGGAAACTTCTATGAAGCTCCCCCCCCCCCCGGTTATACCCAGCCTAGGGGTCTGCAACCTTAAACACTCAAAGAGCCATTTGGACCTGTTTCACACAGAAAAGAAAACACCGGAAGCCACAAAACCTGGGTGGGCATGGCCTACTCAATGTCACTCACTTCCACCAGTCACATGACCCCCCCAAGCCATGCCTATCCAGCTGGTCATTAGGGCAGAGAACTGGTTGTTAAAAAACACTGGGAATCACAAAACCCTTTTGACATATCTCTCCCTCTCTCTCTCCCCCTTTCTCCCCCTCTCTCTGTATCTCTCTCTGTCTCTCTCTCTCCCCCTCTCTCTGTATCTGTCTCTGCCCTGACCACTTCTCCAACCCCCACCGTCACCCTTACCTTCTCAGGCCAGGCAGGGAGTGACTGGGAGGGGAGGGTGAAGGGCGGGGCCAGCCAGTGGTGGGATCACCTGACAGGGAGCCACAGCAGAGGGCCCAACCTCCGGAGCCACAGGTTGCTGACATCTGACCTAGCCCATTGATGGGCTCAGTATGTCACAAATTTGGAAAATGCCTAAGTTGACTCTGCTGGCATGTGATTTATTTTATTTTATTTTATTATTTTATTTTATTATTTTATTTTATTTTATTATTTATTTTATTATTTTATTTTATTTTATTTTATTTTATTTTATTTTATTTTATTTTATTTTATTTTATTATTTTATTTTATTTTATTTTATTTTATTTTATTAAATTATTTTATATTATTTTATTTTATTATTTTATTATTTTATTATTTTATTATTTTATTATTTTATTATTTTATTATTTTATTTTATTTTATTTTATTTTATTTTATTTTATTTTATTTTATTTTATTTTATTTTATTTTATTTTATTTTATTTTATTTTATTTTATTTTAAAAAAACAGTCCAGTTATGTGTGTAATCCCTAGGATCTGTCATGCTCTGCTTACCTTCAGGCGGTATGTTCTCCTTCTGTTGACAGGCCCCTACAATTTACTCAATCCAGCTACAGCTTGCACAGACTCTTTGTTCTTGAAGCAGCTTCAGAGAATTCTCGTCAGCAGCTTCTGCAGCCTCCAAAAACCATGCAAGTGCATGGCCCTCTTGTATGACTTCCAGAGAGTCTGGAGGCCACATGAGAGCACATCCCATTCTTGCATGGCCTCTGCAGCCTCACACAAGAATAGCAATAGCACTTAGACTTGTATACTGCTTCATAGTGCTTTTACAGCCCCCTCTAAGCAGTTTACAGAGTCAGCATATTGCCCCCAACACTCTGGGTCTTCATTTTACCGACCCCAGAAGGATGGAAGGCTGAGTCAACCTTGAGCCAGTGAGAATGAGACGTTCTTTCAAGAAGAGTTGTCAGAGGTTGGTGAATGCTGGTGTGTCATCTAAAACATCATGTCGTGTCACCATGCATGTCATAAGTTCACCATCTTATTTATTTATTTATTTTGTGAGATTTATATATCACCTCACAGTGCAAGCACTCTCTAAGCGGTGCTTTACCTACCTCGGAAGGATGGAAGGATGAGTCAACCTTGAGCCGGTGAGATTTGAACCGCTGACCTGCGGATCAAGTCAGCTAAAGTGGCCTGCAGTACTGCCTCTAACCGCTGCGCCACCTCAGATCAGTATGACAGCTCATCTCTGTCAATAAGAAAGGACAAAAACCAAACTTTGGAAATCTTTTTGGGACAATTTTTTTTAATCATTCAGAACATGGCTGTGTTATGTATTGAATATATATATATATAATGTATACACACACACACACACACACACACACACACACACGTACATACATACATACATATATACATATACACATATACATACACATACACACACACATCTATACATAATACATAATACAAATACATAATACATATACATACATACACACACACACACACACACACACACACACACACACACACACACACACACACATACACACATATATATATATATATATATATATATATATATATATATATATATATATATATATATATATATATATATATATATATATATATATATATATATATATATATATATATATATATATATATATATATATAGTTGTGTTAAGCCCTGCTGAAGTGAAACTAACCTTTAGATGACCCTAACTGTTAACCTTAACTGTTTTCGAGGGAAACTTAAAACATTCATATTTGGGAGGGCTTTTTTAAGTATTATGATTGGTTGAGGCCCTGTGGGACCAGAGTATAAATTACAGGGATTTGCCTGATTGTTCCAGAGTCCCAGTTTGAGTCAATAAATGCTGTTGTATCTATGCTGGTCTGTTCTTGCCTACTGCAGCTCACTACACAATAGCTGAACCCACGTTGCAGGCCTCACATTCAGCAGAGATGTGTGCTTTTGTTGTCTGCCTCTCTGCTTCTGCTTCAGATTTCTAGTTGTCTAATGTTATGTATGCTAATCTGAATGTGGAATATGGCTATCTCTGCCTTTCCCTCCTCAAGGGAGCAAAAGTCAAGAAATACTGTAAACCTTTGCCACTTGAGAGAAAGTCTCTGAAGAATTGGAGTAAGAAGAAGAAAGCAAAAGCTGAATGGAAACATCTGCAACTAATAAACCTCCTACGGCAGAAATGTTGCTATGCCGCTACATGCATTGGAGAACAGATAAAAATAGAAGATGCTAGATATAAAAGCATCCATCACTGGCTCTACGCAAGAAGGATGATGCCAAGGTGAGACAATGAGGCATAAATAGAGGAGGAAGTGTCCACAGACACAACTGGATGTCTCGGAGGTGTTTGTTGTGCCAAGCCATGTCCCTCAGATTTCAGAGCACTAGCTAATTATCACATAGTAACCCCTACCCCAAGGGCAACCTTTCTGTTATTAGAAAACCATTGCATCATGGGAAACAGATGCTGTTGATGCTGGAAGAAAATGACATTTAAAATTGGAAATAGTGGCAGTAATTTTCCTGTTGGTGGCAGGAAAAGAAAAAGAAAAGGAATACTCTTTTTTTCCTCCTTACTTTCCTCTGAGAAATGGAAGGCTTGGGGGCCATTTATTCCTTTGCAGAGATTTTTGTGCTGCTAAATCCCCATAGGTTTTTGGCAGCTTACAGAGTGCCAAAACACAGGGTTAAAAACATCATTCATGGGAAACATAACATGACAGTGCCCCCCAAGAGACTAGACTAAATCCCCAAATGCTTTGCTAAAGAATCAAGTCTTCACAGCCCTTCCAAAATCCAATTAGGTGGAGGAAGATCAAATAACCAGGAGTATGCTCTTCCATAGAAGTGGGCTATCGAAAAACTTTTTGTCTCCAAGGTCCCTGTAGATGGCATTTTCTCAAGGAAGGGACCCTCAGCAAGTCCTCTTAGCAGAGGGGTAATGAGGTTTAAGGCAGGGGTGGGTTCTAACTTATCTTGCTGTCGGTTCGCTTCCTCCCGCGCCGCATGCGCAGTGCTGAAAACTTGGCTTCTGCGCATGCGCAGAAGCAAAAAACAGCTTCTCCGTGTGTGCAGAAGCGAAAAACAAGATGGCGGCGCCTATGGCACCATTGAGAGAGCCAGTTCGGGGGTGTGGCCAGCCAGCCATCGCTGCCAGTTTGGCAAGCAGGGGAAAATTCCCCCTACCGGTTCTATAGAACCGGTCCGAACCGGCAGAAACCCACCTCTGGTTTAAGATGGGTTATATGGCAAATCTTCCTCTTCCTCCCTTCCTCCCTCTAAATTGGGAGGAGGGTGAGGAACCTGCTATCCAAAAGAATGTATTCACTCTTGTATTTCAGTAGACCAATTTAAGGTTGCTGTGAATGCCCTGCAAGTGCTTAGTCAGACCCACTCTAGGCAATTTAAAGGCTCATTTAAAGGAATTAGATTTGTGTTCTGATGGCAGATCTGTTGGTGTTCCTCAATATAAGTTATGTGAGAATGGTATAGTGATGTAGTAAAGCCAGATCACACAGATCTCTCTCTTGGTTTAAAGTCCAGGTTACATCACAGTGTGTTGTTTCCAAGCTAGTGGTGCTTGCATGCGAAAAGAAACACTTTTTTTTAAGGAAATAACATCTTTCAGGAAATAATTTTAAAACTCTCTCTTTTAATTGCACTGATTTGCATCCTCTAGGGTCCTGCCTGTCAGCTCTTCACTCTTGCAGTGCAACACAGGAAGTGAAAAATATAATTAATCAGGCAAAGTATTTTCATTATAATCATCAGCATCTTAAGCTCTTTGTATGTGACTTCCCACTGAGAATCAGTGTGGTTTTTAATATATTAAAGATCATCACGCTTTGTAACGAGATAATATTCTTTCTCTTATTATGAAGGTAAAAACAATTGGAGATCACTTGACTATGATTACAGATAGTATTTGTTAATAGCACGGAACGGTGGGCAAAACTGTAAAATTTCCCCAATTCCTATGTGTGCCTATGTGTTTGTAAAAGATCCATTCCAGTTAATGAAGAAAACTCTGAAATTTGGCTGTAGCTTATTGGGGGGGGGGGGGAATAAGTTGAACAAAACACAACTAATGCAGCTGTTTCCAATACACAGAAAAGCAAATTGCATTCCTCTATTATGTAAGTAATGAGAAGCCAGTAACATCAAAAATTTAAAAAGCCATGATAGATCAATGCCATAAATATGCTTGAATATAAAGCAGGCAAAGTTACTTAACTCATTTCAAATCAGGTTTTCCTTTGGGTTACTTTCCCCATTTCTAACAAGTATTTAATTCTGTAGAGATATAGGCTGGTGTAATATTTTGGGTTTATAAAATATAATTATAGGACCCAGTAATTAATAGCTATGTTTATATGACCAGATTTTCATTGAATCCCACTGTTAACTTTGTTCACACTACAGAACTTTTATAAAGGCATCTTGATATCCATTGTTTTCCCTATTACAGTTGGATTCTCCATAATTCTGGTCAGGCATTTATATAGTTAGAAAGCAGCAGGTCATCATAGTTTTCTTCACATCTTCATCTCTTTCTGCTTTCCATTCATTGATTTGAGAAGGACGTCCAAGTGAGGAACTTGCCATGTACATCAGGACTTCCTGTGGAATTTAGAGACTTGTTTCTACAGAGTTGACAGTCATGGAACAGGCTGCCTACAGTAATTCTCTACCACACATAATAATGGGGTGAAGGAAACATGTCCATGTTAAAGTGAGAATAAATCTCACAGAGGCGATGTTGATCTTTCTCTTGGAATTCAGACATTTAGAAATAAAGCCGAAGTTAAAAGTCTAATAGAAAATATTTATTTCAGTACAAAAACAATAAATCCTGATTAATTAATTAATTACATTTCTGCTAATAAAATCCGACCTTCTCGGTCAAGAGTTAGAGCCAGAAAAATAATGGAGAATCAGGAATGCACACATGCGCATAAGATCACATCACGTGTTCTGCTTGTAATAGAATGTACCATAATATTAGGATAGGGGTGCATCACCCTGCATATACATACAACTGGCAATATTCACCACGTGACAGTCCACTAATCATTTAGAAAAATACAAAGGTTATTCTAGCCATAAACTATAATTTAATTAATACAATAGGTAGAAATTTGCTTTTATTGGACAGAAGCAAGTGATTTATTGTTGTGTCTGCGTCAAATCATAACAAGGTACACAACTTTTTTTTAGGTCACACACATGTATCGAGTTATGGCAGGGGTCATAGTATAATAAATAGAGAGCAGGGACAGGATAAAAGCTAAATTTGATGTCATTAGATTAGAATGAATTAAAATAAAATGTAGTAAAGATGACTGCTTTCCAGTCATGTATAAAAATTTTCTGTGGTGCTAGCAAGGTGCACATTTCACTGAATCAATGGCACTTACTTCTGAGCATGCAATTCAATAAGACTCTAAGCAGAAAAAGAAATGAGGAAATATTTCTGCAGTGCCTCATCTTTCAGAATACAGCTGTACATTTCTCACGGTTCATTCCAAGAAACAGACAAGCCAAATACCGAGAACACCAAAGAAATGAAGATCTTTAAAATAAAGCTATAATGTCCACATCCATAGATGTGGGATATATAGACAAAGCAATACCTAGATCTTAGCAAAATATTGCATTCTTCCTCTAGGTTGACTGACTCCCCCCAAAATGCCTTACCACTCCCAGAATACCCAGATTAGTGTGATCCCAAGGAAAAAATGAATATTCTCAATTTCCCTGAAAAAATATTTCTCCTGTTTTGATGTTTCTCATTGTCCTGGCTTCTTCTTCATCCAGTTTTCCTGAACCTGTAAACAAAATCTATGGACAAATCGTATTTCTCCTCAGTATTCAGTCAGGAATTAGATAATGTTGTTCACTTTTGTATCAAGTCCACCATGCTTTCATTTTCTGAAGTAGAAAACTGAGAAACTGAGTCCCAATACTGGCTTATTTAATCAAGATTATCTACCATATTTTTCGGAGTATAAGACGCACCGGAGTATAAGACGCACCTTAGTTTTGGGGGAGGAAAACAAGAAAAAAAGGCCTCTGCCTCCAAGCAATTTGCCAAACAGCAATCAGTACAGATGATATACACTGTTTGCTGTGTATTTCTGTGCATGTGTGCCTGACCCATAGAAATGGCAAAGAATTGGAGAAATGTACATTTATGGCAGTATATTAATCCCAGAAAGTTTTCTTAAATGTAATCACACTAACGCCTCCCAATTATTTAAATAGATCTACTCCAAACATGACTAAGTCAGGGTTTCTCAGCTGCCTTCTTTTAATACTAATACTTAATACTAATACTTAATACTAAAACAGGACATTTCAGATTATACTTTTACAGATCTTTAAAATTAATGTGGCTTTCTGGAAGTATTCTCTGCTATTTAAAAGAAGATACAATAGCACTGGGCCTCTTCAGAGCAAGCATTTATTTTAAAAAGCTTCTTCATTTTGTTAAGTTGTCTAGAACAATAATAAAGCAGTCTTTTAAAAATAAGTCTAATAATTTGAACACTCTACAAACATTTAACAAAATAACATATTAACAGAATCTGCCTCTACCTAGGATAGAACTCACAACCTCCTGATTGTGAGGCAAGAGGCAGTTTATCTCTTCTTGTGCTCTTCTTGTGCTTTGCCCTGTTTTCTGCCAAGAGGTAAATTGCTGGCAGGCAGAGGCCAAAGGGTGGGGTTGGCTGGGTGGGGCTACATTCGGTGTATAAGACGCACCCAAGTTTTCACCCTCTTTTTGAGGGTAAAAAGGTGCATCCTATACTCCGAAAAATACGGTATGTTAATTATCAATTATCTCCAGGCTTTTGGACAGATGTTGGATCTGGAATCTGCTGGATACAAAGCCTGTGCAGACGTAATTGCCATTATAGGAGGCTATGGCTATATTTCATCTTTGCATTAGTTTTGTCCTCTGATTAGGCAGGAAAAGGAAGGGAAAGAGAGGGAGGGAGAGGGAGAAAGAGAAAGAATGAGAAAGATTTTCATTGAATTTTTGATGCTCTATAATTACTGTATTTTTTGGAGTATAAGACGCACCTTTTTCCTCCCTAAAAGTGGCTGAAAATTTGGGTGCGTCTTATACTTCGAATGTAGCTTTTTTTTCCAGCCCAAACTAGGTGCTAACAGATCTTCCCAGCTCTTACCTTGCAGGCTTTTTCATTGTTACTCTCTCCAAAGAATGTTTTTCCAGCCCTAAGTCTTTGCAGGTTTTTTTTTCATTGCTCTACTTGCTCCAAAGAAGTTGTTTTCTAGCCCTAACCAGGTGCTAACGATCTTCCCAGCTCTTACTGGCTTGCAGGCTCTTTCATTGTTACTCTCTCAGAAGAAGGTTTTTTTAAGTCCTAACCAGGAGATAAAATAATGTGCTGAAGCTGACCAGACTAAGGATGCTAGCCAGATGAATACCTGGTAGGCAGATTGTTTTCCCCTATTTTCCTCCCCAAAAACTAAGGTGCGTCTTATACTCCGGTGCGTCTTATACTCCGAAAAATACGGTATATCCTAAGATTAAAGACTCACATACCTACAGATTTACATTGCAATTGTCATTTGGATAATGTGTCCACAGGATAATGTGGACACATAACAGATTTCAGGGTAATTTTTTCTGTCTTTCTAGGTGCAGTTTTCCACTTGCACCCAGGAGACATTTTTCCCCCCAAATAATTGAAGTGAGAGAGTTATTGTAACATTTTAGCTGCTTTTATTAGAAGGACCTGCCAACTTCTAAAGGTTCTATTGTGCTTACTTTTTTTCAACTAGAATTTAGATGAACCAAAATAGATCTTTCTCTATATTCCAGGTAATGGGGCTTTTTCCCTTGAAATATTAATTTAATGACTTTATTAATTTTCAGGAACCCAGTTTTAAAAGGTTCTGGTTCATTGATTCAGTTCCTTTGACTTTAACTATGTTTTTTATGTTGAATTTTATACTTTTTTTTTTCACAATACAGTTGAAAGTATGCGCCTTGAATATTTTTCAATCAGGAGCATAGGCGGTATTTAAATATTTAATTAATTTAAAAAAAACTGAATCAAGACAGCACTGTTGGATGGTCTCATCCTTTTGATCATCATCTGGTTGAGCTACTCCCTGTGAGGACAAAATACAGGTACAATCATACAGGTCTCTGGAGAAAAACAGTGTTAAGCATATAATAAATAAAGCCAAATAATAAAATGAAATGTATACTTTAAAATATTTATGTATTGTATTTCTTTATTTATTGGATTTGTTTTATTTATTTATTGGATTTTAAGGCTGCCTGACTCTAAAAAGACTTTGGGTGGCTTACAATATTTAAAAGGTTACATAATTTACAAGAAATATGATAGCCTAGAGAAAATTACATATAGAAAATGAAAATTATGCAACCACCTTAACCCTAGGCCTCAGAACATGTGATATATCAGGGGCAAAAAGATGTACAGGCAGTCCTCAACTTACAACAGTTCATTTAAGGACCATTCAAAGCAGGGGCGGGTTCCTTTTACCTTTTCCTACCGGTGCGCATCGCGACGTTTTGCGTGCACGCACATGTCTTGGCACACAATTTTAGTTCCGCGCATGATTTTACTTCCGCACATGTTCAGAGAGCCGAAAAATCACCGAAAATTAGGAAAAAATTATGGCGGCACGCACGGACCGGCACAGACAGCATTGGAGCCGTCACACCTAAATTACATCATCAGTAAGCTACTACTGGAGCGCCCGCACTGGACTGCACCGGTAGGAATCCACCTCTGATTCAAAGTTACAATGGCACAGAGGAAAAAATGACTTATGAGCATTTTTCACACTTACAACCATTGCAGCATCCCTATGGTCACATGTTCAAAATTCAGACACTTGGCAATTGGTTCACATTTATGATGATTGCAGTGTCCTGGAGTCATGCAATCCCCTTTGGCGAACTTCTGACTAGCAAAGTCAATGGCGAAGCCAGATTCATTTAACAACTGTGTTACTAACTTAATGACTGCAGTGATTCACTTAACAACTGTGGCAAGAAAGATAAGGAAATGGGGGGATTCACTTAAGAATGTCTTACTTAGCAACATAAATTTTGGGCTCAAATGTGGTCTTATATTGAGGACTATCTGTACTTGAAATCTTCTGTATGATCTTACTGATTGATTGATGACTTTCAAGAAGAGACTACACAACCATTTGTTTGGAATGGTTTTGGATCTCCAAAGTCCCTCCCAAACATATTGTTATTATTCTATTTTATTCAAAGACAAAGTAGCCCAACCCAGCATAGAGATTGTAGAGCTTGATAAGATTATCAAAGATCTCAACTAACTTGAGTTTGATGTCAATGTAAACTGCTCAATAACAAATCCATATAGAATGAATGAAATGCTTCCCAGTTTTTATGCAATTTATTATGATGGGAGGTTTAAACATTTTTCTTCTTTATTTCACTGGCCAACAGACATGGAGAGAACAATTCTGGTTAATGTAATGTACATTATTTCATAACAATGCTCCAGATTTTCTTTGGCACTGAATTGGTTCTCAATACTTGGGGTGGCTTGATACACAGAGCGCAAAGCAGCTTAATGCTCTTGCTATTAATGTTCCAACCACACTGAAAACACTTCATTAAACAGCCTACGGCAGTATAATTGTTTAATAATATTTTGATTAGGTTATTTAGTCAACAAACTTTGCGGTAAAACATTGTCTTGCTCTCAGCTGACTCATTGGCAAAAAGCAATAGCAAAATGTTCTCAATGTTTATTATTAAAGAAATAAAGAAACAGTTTCTATTTAGGCAGGATGAAAAAAAAATCTATCGTTTCGAATTCTAAGATACTTGAGTTACAGCATCACCTTCATAGATAGACACTTTTTCTTTGCCGTAGAAGACACTATCCTATTTAAAATCTTCAGTAGCAATTCTCTTAACCAGAATTTTTTTTAAGATTGCATTTTGTTTTTTTATTATTTTTTTTCCTATACTTTCATACTCATCTAAACTAAAGATTATCCACAGAAAATATGGGAGTGGGGATCCTCAGAAAGAAAGAAAAAACAACAGTACATGCATTTTATATGCATTTTATGAAGAACGTGGTGGCTCAGTGGTTAGAATGCAATACTGCAGGCTATTTCTGCTGACTGCCGGCTGCCAGCAGTTCGGCAGTTTGAGTCTCAAGGTTGACTCAGCCTTCCATCCTTCCAAGGTCAGTAAAATGAGGACCTAGATTGTTGGGGGCAATATGCTGACTCTGTAAACCACTTAGTAAAAGCCCTGTGAAGCGGTATATAAGTCTAAGTGCTATTGCTATTATTAAAAAAAAACAGGCATTGAAAGAGTTTGTCTATATCCAGATACATGCTGCAGCAGAGACAAACGTGGTTGAACTGTAACCTGTACCATCGGTTATCATTGCCCATGCTGCCTATGGCTGATGGAGTTATAGGCAGCATACCCCACAATCACTCACACTGATGACATTACCATGTTGGATAATGAAATGTCTACAAGCAAACAAGCAAACTCAGGGAGCACTGAGGACTCCATAGTTCAACCCTAAATTGCATACATTTTCTTCTGTTGAAGATGTAGCAGTCTGGAAAGAATGATATTATTTCCCACCTAAGCTTAAAGATTATTCCATTCCCTGTGATTTGCTCTGGTCATGTAACTCTTGACCCAATCGGATAGTGTTTTATATATGGCATTTTACACAGACCAATATGTAGTCGTTTTACAAAGCCACCTGAACTTTGAATTTCAGTTCATAATGAATCCCAACAGTGCAATCTGCACAATTTATTATTTTAATCTAATTGACGATTACGTTGATTTTTCTACTTAGTTCATATTTGCTATTTACATACTTGTATAAAGGAGAAAGTATAATGCAGTCATTCAGGTAGGCATTTCCTTTAACTTTTAATCACAACAGATGAGGAGGTGGATACAGCTTCTCCCTCTTCCAAGTCACACTGCTGATCTCCAGAGTATAAAAGGTCATGGTCTGCATCAGGGAAACTGTGTTGACCTGTGGATGTCTCCAAAGGGTCTGGAACCCTAATATAAAATTTCACTTCACATCAAAATCTATACTGTAGAATCAGGCTCTTTACTATATGGAACCAATGAACATCTTTAGTGACACCATCTGCTATGATACTATGGATAAATATATTTAATATCCACGACCCACTGCTTGCTTTTTGTAGGACATACTGTATCTCACAAGATGGAGATACCAATGAACCTGATATAGATCAGGTTCGCAACATTATTGCATCAAAATTCCCCGCCAAGATGAAGTTACCAATGAACCTGATATAGATCAGGTTTGCAACATTATTGCATCAAAATTCCCCGCCGAAGAAATCATTGAAGTTTCCAGAGATGGCCCCGAGTTTAAGTATAAAGATGGTTCGGTGGCCCCACGATTCTGTAGAGTCATTTGCAAAGATGAACTCAGCAAACGAAAATTCATTAATACTATAAACTCTATTAACAGAAATGACCCCAACCCCAAAAAACTTCGCTCAAGACCTGACCTATCCATACTACAACGAATCCGCTCCCGTGAACTCCGAGCAGATCTCAAAAAACGTCAAGACCAAGGACAAACTGACATGTACATTGACTACCGTGCTGGCTGCATCAAAACTAAGACCCACAATCCACCATCCATCATTCAAACCATCATCACCCAAAACAATCCAAACTTCCAATCCACCTTCAACCAAAACCAACCCCCCATAAACCAAAACTAGGTATGCACACCCCTTACTTCCTCAATTTCAACCACTGCTAATCTTAAATGTAAACTAATGAATTCAAGAAGCATCATTAACAAAATACCTGAACTCCTTCTCTTACTAAAAACTGCTAAATTCGACATTATATTTGTCTGTGAAACATGGCTAAATGCATCCCTCCCCGACTCCATTATCACAGTAAGAGGCTATCATGTTTACCGATCTGATCGCGAAACCCGTAGAGGAGGTGGAGTTGCAATCTTCTATAAGAAATCACTGAACCTAAAAAAGGTGCAAATTAAACATGAACTCGATCTTCCAGAAACTATCATCTGTGAACTGACCTTAAATACCACACTTCGCTTCCTACTATGTTATAGAGCTCCTGATTACGACATGACACATGCGAACAAGCTAACCTCACTACTAACGTGGGCAGCCTCCTATCCACATCCTCTTATATTTCTTGGTGACCGAAACCTACCTCATATAAACTGGACCCTAAACGAATGTACAACTGAACCCATATATTCAACCCTTTACAATGCTATTACCAATCTAGGGCTAGATCAACTAGTAATAGACAATACTAGACTCAGCAATTGTCTTGATTTCATCTTCTGCAACAACTTACACTCAATTTACGGACTACAAATAAAAGAACCCTTTTCCAACAGTGACCACAGCATGATTGACTTTTGTCTCAATATATGTCCTTACAGAAACCATCTCAATAATGGGAGAACCAATTACAACTTTAAAAAAGCCAACTATGATATCATAGAAGCCGACCTCTCATCTCTTGATTGGCATACACTATTCTCTGGCTGTAATACTGCCGAAGACTACTACAATATATTTTTGCTCGAAATCCAAAGAGTCATTAAATTACATGTACCACTAATAATAACCAAAACCAAGAAAAATAAATTACCCATAAAAATAAGGAAGCTCCAATCCAAAAAAAGATCTCTTTGGCGAAAAAATAAAACAGGCCACGTTGCAAACTTTAAAAGCCGCTACAAAATCTGTGTCACCAAATAAAGACTGAATGCACCAATTATCACATCAATCTAGAAGAAAACCTTCTACGTACGAAGTCCACACGTGCCTTCTATAACTTTGTAAACAACCAACTCAAAGACTTAAGATCCATCCCACCCCTTAAAGGACCGAATGGTAAAGACTATAACGATGAAACAGTTAAAGCCAACCTCTTTAACACATTCTTCGGCTCAGTCTTTGTAAACAGCAATGGCTCATGCCCAATATTTCCTAGTCGTACCACAATTAACTGCAACGATCTAACACAAATCGATTTTACAGAAGATAACGTTAGAAAGGCATTACGCAACCAAAAACCATCTCTATCTATTGGACCTGATGGACTATGTGCATACTTCTTAAAAAAGCTCTCCACAACCTTGGCTGAACCTCTAAGCATAATTTTTAAAAAATCCTTCAGAACTAGCTCCTTACCCAACCTATGGTCACTAGCCACGGTCATCCCTATCTTCAAAAAAAGAGATCCAAGTAACGTTGAAAATTACAGACCAATCTCTTTGGGCTGCGTCACCTGCAAAGTCATGGAATCAATCATAAACCAATCCATTACGCTCCACTTAGAAACTAACAACCTACTCTCCAACAAACAATTTGGTTTCAGAAAAAAAATATCCTGTAATCTGCAACTCTTGCACTGCAAAAACATATGGACCACTCAACTTGATCAGGGTAAAACAATAGATGCAATTTACATAGACTTTTGTAAAGCCTTTGATTCAGTTGTACACGACAAACTACTTCTGAAACTAAAATCCTATGGCATTTCTGGACCCCTACATGATTGGATAACTGCGTTCCTGTCTAACAGACAACGTGGTCAAAATAGGAAGTGCCATATCAAATCCTGCTCCTTTCAACAGTGGTGTCCCTCAAGGCAGTGTTCTAGGACCAACACTCTTCATAGTCTACATAAACGATCTTTGTGATCATATTATAAGCAACTGCGTTCTCTTTGCTGATGATGTTAAACTATTTAACACCACCGACAATGTTGCTACCCTTCAAAAAGACCTTAACCATGTAGCAGAATGGTCAAACAACTGGCAACTTCAAATCTCAACCAACAAATGCTCTGTCTTACACATTGGCAAAAAAAAATCAGAATACAAAATACAAACTTGGAGGAAACGAACTTGTAGATGACCCTCACTCTGTCAAAGACCTTGGAGTACTCATATCCAACGACCGAAGTGCTAGAGCCCATTGTAACAACATTGCCAAAAAGGCACTAAGAGTTGTTAATCTAATCTTGCGTAGCTTCTTCTCTGGCAACATTACATTACTAACCAGAGCATACAAAACATTTGTTAGACCAATTCTGGAATACAGCTCACCTGTCTGGAACCCGCACTGCATATCAGACATTAATACAATCGAGAGAGTCCAGAAATATTTCACAAGAAGAGTCCTTCACTCCTCCGCTCACAACAAAATACCTTATTCCACCAGACTTGAAATACTGGGATTAGACAATTTACAACTACGTCGCTTCCGATCTGATCTAAATGTAGTTCATAAAATCATATACCAAAATGTCCTTCCTGTTAATGACTACTTCAGCTTCAACCGCAACAATACAAGAGCACGTAATAGATTCAAACTAAATGTAAAGCGCTCCAAACTCGACTGCAGAAAATACGACTTCAGCAACAGAGTGATCAATGCCTGGAATGCACTACCTGACTCTGTGGTTTCTTCCCCAAACCCCAAAAACTTTAACCTTAGACTGTCTACAGTCGACCTCTCCTCGTTTCTAAGAGGTCTGTAAGGGGCGTGCATAAGCGCACCAGCGTGCCTACCGTCCCTGTCCTACTGTCCTATTGTCCTCTTTTATCGTTACTTTTTACTTATGTTTATACAAATTACTACTATACATGTTTGACAAATAAATAAATAAATAGATAGATAGATAGATAGATAGATAGATAGATAGATAGATAGATAGATAGATAGATAGATAGATAGATAGATAGATAGATAGATAGATAGATAAATAAATAAATAAATAAATAAATAAATAAATAAATAAATAAATAAATAAATAAATAAATAAATAAATAAAAAAGATGGAATAAACCATTATTGGATCTGAGGTTTGGCCTTTCTTTAGGAATGAAAAATCTACCTCCTTTCTTTATTCATCACCTTTTTACAACTCTAAAAATCTTAACATTCATTTTTAATGTTGTTTTAGAATTTTAAATGGTTTGGGGATTTAGAATATGTATTCTTGTAAGCTATCCAAAGCCAGCTAGCTACACATTTGCTGTGATCATTGTGCATGTCTTAATGATATTTAATTTACTCAAAACCTTCTTGAGTTTTGAGAATAACTACATTCATTGCTCTCTCTCTCTCTCTCTCTCTCTCTCTCTCTCTCTCTCTCTCTCTCTCTCTCTCTCTCTCTCTCTCTCTGAAATGCATGGGCTCTGCCATAGAAAATCAGAATTGGGAGGAAGGATCAGAGTAGCCAGAAATACAGTGACTTTACTTGACAGGCCTGCCTGATAAATGTCCTGAGCTTTAATGAAAGAAAGGAAAGATATATACATTTCATAATCCTGGAAGGAAACAATTCTCCATACTATTTTTAGTTCTCCTTATCACTCTAAATTCTTAGACAGGCATATCTAAGTCTTTCCTACTGCTAAGATCCTCTCAGTCTTCACAAAGGCAAGAAAATAAAAGCTTTTTCCTTTTATATAGAAAATGCTGCACCTGGGGATTCCTTGCAACTCAAAGTAAATGGAAAGGCTTAGGTCAAACTCTACTTATAAACCCTTCTGGATGGAGTAATTATCAAGTCCTCCTCCTTTCTAAATGTTGTGATCATTTCTAGCTGTTATATGGGCAATTTAATCACTGTTGATTTTTTAGCATGCAGTCAAATACTTACAAAAGTCACTTTTAAGGACAAAAGATGTATACCTTTAATATACATTTAGGGAACATTGATCTATACATACATACATACATACATACATACATACATACATACATACATACATACATAATACATACATACATACATACATACATACATACATACATACATACATACATACATACATATTTTTATGGATGCAGATCAGTTAGTGCAGATCAGAAAGTTACTGAAAGGTATGTCAAAGTCCAAACATTTCACCATAGAAAAAAATTATGATTAACTGGCCTATGTGCCTGCTCAGTCTGCTATTCAAATCCTAAGCAGTAATCCACAATTTCAAGGCTCGTCTTTGAAGGATTATTTCATTTAAACCTGACAAAGATTGGGCATCCTTTCAAATAGATAACCTCTTTCATTCCTGGATTTGTGGCCCATCTCCAAGAATTATGAGTGATAGCCATGGTTGCCAGGAGATTCTGGGAACTGATCTCACGCTTCTGGAGAAGGCTAAAGTTGAAGAAAGTTCTTTGAGGATGATTGTCACTGACAACATCACTGACAACATCAGTCATAAAAGAATATTTATCTATAATGAAAGGCAACTTTGTTGAAGACTGCAGCCTACATGCTTTGGATTAAAAAGAGGAAAAGGAAAGATGACAAATATGCATATTTAACTGGACAAATAACAATAATAATGTGGTTAAAATAGGTGAAATAATATAGCAGGAAAGAAATCTATAGTATTTCTAAAAATAAAGAGCTGAATTCCCAGAGCCATGCAAGTCTGAAAAACTAGAATAAATAGGACAGTTATATCTGCTCTCCTCATATAACTCCCACCACATTCCACGATTCAATTGATGTTTGGGGTATATTATTCCATTCCAAAGATGAATAATTATTACACCTTATTCAATAAGATGGCATCCTTACCCAGCTAACTATAAGTATTTCACATTAGGAAGACAAGGAAAATGCAAGCTTGCAACCAACTCTGCAAATATATGTGTGACATATGGTTCCGGGGGGGATTCCCTGATTGCTTGGCAAAACCTCTTATATCTTAGAGCAGTTTGTGCCGCTTCCTTCCCAGCATGCCAGTAGCTAAGCTGTGGACAGGATTGAAAGTTTTAGCATGATATTATAGAGTGGTAATAACAAGAACTACAATAAAATTGAGCCTGTCTTTACACTGCAGGATACATTTAGTTATTTTCTTTATCCAGAGCAAAAAAAAATCATAACCAATGAAAAAGTGATTAACACTCAAACCAATTCCCTGTGGTGTGGAATTAAACAATTTTATTACATTGTCTCAAGGCATTGACCCAAATAAACTATAACACAATCTCACATTATGAACAATATAATCTTTAACTTTCTGAATATTAGCAGACCTGCAGTCCAAGGTAGTCCGTGTTTACTTTGAAGTAAGCAGGGATGAATTCAGTGGGATGATTAGTCCAAGACAGCTATTCATACGATTTTTATCAAGCTTTAATATAACAGAACTACAATATATCATTTATTTATTTTTAATTAGTTGCATTTGTATGTTTAAAAAAATCCTCACCACATGTCTTAAATCAGAAGCTAGTCCTTCAGCAAGGGGGAAATATATATGTATAAGAGGATAATTATTGACTTTTTGTGTGTGAATACCCCTGTTTTTTTTTGTTTCAACTACATACGGTACATATGGCCTTCTTTAAGATTGTGAATGAAACCCTAGCTTTATGCAACTTAAATGGTAAAATAAGTTCCAAGAATGTGGATTGACATAGTGCATTAAAGTCCTAATCCTCAAGCAAGCTAAACTGTTTCGGATCCTTTGGTGGGCCCACCTGTTTTCCTTTCCCGCCAATGCAAGGCAACCTGCGGAGAGAAGGTTCGCTCGTTGGCTTACCTTATTGATAGATATTCTCTCTTCAAGTGGATTGAGCAGCTTTTGCTGTGGTGCGGTTGCTCCAGCGGCTTTGGCTCTTTCTCTGGGTGTGCCTTTCCCGGGCATTCCCTGGCTGGCCACGTCAATATGGCTGACAGTGTCGAGAGGGCAAGCGCGGCAGGTAACTCGCTTTGCTGCTGAAGCCCCTCAAGCCAACGTGCTGGTGTAACCCAGCCGGCAACGTGCAAAGGCTTGCAGGGAGGGAGGTTTGAATTGGTTCGGTTCGGCGAACCAATTCAAATTGGCCTTACCACCTCAGCCGAGCTGGGTCAAGGTGGTCGAATTTCACCCCTGGTGCTTCATCACTGGAGGCTTTTATAAACAGCTACTTGTTTGGAATGGTATAGGGCCTCTTGTTTGAGCAGGGGGTTAGATTGGAAGACCTCCAAGGTCCCTTCCAACTGCATTATTCTGTTCAGTTTGGTTTAGTTTTGGTGTAGGCAGCTCATGGATAGCTACAACTGAGCAACTTGCTCCAACCTGGATTGCAACAGGTCTGAAATGTTTAATGTGGTAGATGCCCTGTTCTCAAATTCTACTCCTTCACTGCCCAACTACATGGTAATGCCTAGCTGATATTAGCTGATTTCAAAAAATTAAACAGAGGAATGATTGGATAGCAACACATGAATCTCATGAATTTGCAATGCAGTTTATACCTTTATTTAGCCATGGCGGTGCAGTGGTTAGAATGCAGTACTGCAGGTTATTTCTGCTGACTGCCGGCTGCCAGCAATTTGGCAGTTCGAATCTCACCGGCTCAAGGTTGACTCAGCCTTCCATCCTTCCGAGGTAGGTAAAATGAGGACCCAGATTGTTGGGAGAAATATGCTGTCACTGTAACCACTTAGAGGGGACTGCAAAGCCACTGTGAAGTGGTATATAAGTCTAAGTGCTATTGCTATTTATTAAGCTATTGAAAGAAAAGTTTCATTGCCCAACAATCCCATCTTAGGGACTTCTGGTTATTATTGTGAACTACTCAGGTGTGCAAAATATCATAAAAATAGCAAAATCTAGTGAGATATTATAGAATTTTGTTTATTAAGTAGTGGAAAATAAGGGCAATTTTTTAATTTACTAACTCATCAAAAAAAATTGACCTGCAACCTTGTCATCTACACATTCTAAGAACATGTTGCAATACGATTGGTAGAAATTGAGCAAAAGCGAGTAGGAATGGCATAAAATGCATTATATATTAATGTGATGTGTCCTACATTTATAGGATACCTCAAATTCCATTATTGGCTAAATCCGTACTTAAATTTTTCACTACAGCTTGCAACATGAACATGGACAAACATTTGCATATTTGGGGAAAATAATAAAATGTGTACATTCTGAAAAATGAATGCGACCGTATAGATATTATGGAAATATATGCATACAAGTGCATTATACTTATGCATACAAGTGCATTAAAAGCTGCTTGAAAACAAGTATATCTGTTCACCGGAAGTAGGAGCCAGATATGGAAGGAAGCACGATCCATTCACCTCTGAATTGCTTAATTGCAATCTCCCCATGGGGGGGGAGGCTATACAATCCTTGGCACTCCTCACGAGAAACTGTTTCTGTTCTTCATGTCACTGTTTTTTCTGCAGCCAGTGCAAGTGATAAATTTGGAAGAATGGCCTAGGAGGGCTACTGAATGATATATTCCCCTTGGCTTAATGAGGTGTGGGAACCCCCAAAAGAGGTTCGTGAATAAATGAAGTCTGGTGTACCCCAGGCCACACATCTGCCAAGGGAAGTGTAAGGACTTTCCATTACATCAACAAGAATTTCACAAAGAATAGTGCTCTTTCTTATTTGGAAGAAATTAAAAAAATGTTTCTGAAATAAAACTTTATTTTTCTTTATTTTTCAAAAAAGCCTTTGGTCATATTTACATCCATTGACTCAGGGCTCTACTGCCACTTCCCCTTTTTTCAACGGAGACAACAGTTCCTTTTAACAATATGGGGAGGGAAGGAAAGAAAGAAAGAAAGAAAGAAAGAAAGAAAGAAAGAAAGAAAGAAAGAAAGAAAGAAAGAAAGAAAGAAAGAAAGAAGGAAGGAAGGAAGGAAGGAAGGAAGGAAGGAAGGAAGGAAGGAAGGAAGGAAGGAAGGAAGGAAGGAAGGAAAGAAAGAAAGAAAGAAAGAAAGAAAGAAAGAGAGAGAGAGAGAGAGAGAGAGAGAGAGAGAGAGAGAGAGAGAAAGAAAGAAAGAAAGAAAGAAAGAAAGAAAGAAAGAAAGAAAGAAAGAAAAGCTAAAGAGAAACACATTAGAGCACATTAGAGATTACATGGATTTCCTTTCCCTCCCTTCAAATGTCAGATGAAATTTGCACCCTTCTTTTCTGTTCACTCCAATTTAGTCTGCCAACCAACTTCTCTCCTATCCCTCCCCGAAACTCCTGCAGCCTTGACAAAAAGGGTCAATTAGCCACAGAAAACAGTTCAGAACAACAGTAGTAGTTACCAGTCCTGAATAAGCCCCAGTGCTCCTTAACTGTGTACATCCAAGTAAAACGTGCTCAAGATTTTGCAGTCAAACCCCAGGAGCTAAAGCTGATTATTTCCCTTCCTTATTATTGTGCGGCAGTATAAGTAATAAAATATTGGACAAAACTGATGGTGAAGCAGAATATCACAGGGAGAAATTTAGATACACTTAAAGGAAAATCTTACAGCCCCCAAAACAAGGTTTTTATATTTATTTATTTATTTATTTATTTATTTATTTATTTATTTATTTATTTATTTATTTATTTATTTATTTATTTATTTATTTATTTATTTATTTATTCTTATATGCCGCCCAACTCCCGAAGGACTCAGGGCGGTGTACAACAGGGAGAAATACAAGAATAATCAAAATACATATAATTAAAAAAACAAGTACAAAATTTAAAAACAGTTTTAAAACAACAACATCCATTCAGCACCATACATACTTGGGGGGTGAGCTCGGGTGGATTTAAGCTGTCCCCCCCACCTGCAGGAAAAGCCATGTCTTAACGGCTTTTCGGAAGGCCAGCAGAGTGGGGATGGTTCGGGTCTCTGGAGGAAGTTGGTTCCAGAGCACGGGGCCGGCCACAGAGAAGGCTCTCCCCCTAGGGCCCGCCAGCCGGCATTGCTTGGCCGATGGGACCTGGAGGAGGCCAACTCTGTGGGCCCTAACCGGTCGGAGGGAAGTATGAGGCAGAATGCGGTCCCGAAGATATCCTGGTCCTAAGCCATGAAGGGCTTTAAAGATGGTGATCAACACCTTGAATTGGACCCGGAGACCGATGGGCAACCAATGCAGCTGGCGGAGTATCGGTGTCACGTGGGTGTACCTTGGCACACCCACCACAGCACGCGCAGCCGCATTTTGCACCAGCTGAAGTCTCCGGATACTCTTCAAGGGTAGCCCCATATAGAGCGCATTGCAGTAGTCCAAACGCGAGGTGACAAGGGCATGAGTGACCGTGAGTAGAGCCTCCTTCTCCAAATATGGCCGCAACTGGTGCACCAGGCGAACCTGTGCAAAGGCCCCCCTAGCCACAGCAGAAAGATGGTGGTCCAATTTTAGCTATTTATATAATTAGAGAGGATAGATTGTGCATGCTTCTCTGTTCCATTGGAATGGAAATTTTGATGTTTATGTTATCTGCCCATCAGACATCATGTTGTAGCCAATGTTATTAAAAATGTTTGACAGTAACATTGACTAACACATATAGGACTCTTTACTGAGAATTCTAGGCCACCAAGCATACAGGAAGTCCTCAACCTATTACCACAATTGGAACCAGAATCTCACTTGCTTAAGCAAAGCAGTCATTGAGTGGGATATCACATGACTGCTTTACTTAACCCTCAAGGATGGCACTATTTTCAGCTATCCTTAAACAAGAATTGTGGGTTATTAATGGAGTGCATGCCTCAGGGGAGTGCAGGAGGCATTGGGACACCTAGCGCAAACAATGGACCAGTTGGAGAGTAGCGCCATAGTGTAGTGCCGCAACCATTCCTGAAAGCCTCAGCCACGAGCAGCACAGCACAGCAGAATAACACAAAGCTTCCACATCCTGCGAAACCTCATCAGAATAGAGGGTTTAGGCAATGCTGTTGACATGGCTGGCCATGGTGTGGGGCTTGAGGCAGCATTTCTCAGGAGCAGTGGTGGTGCTAGGGCCAAAGTAGAACCCCTGGGGCACTGGCAGCTGGCTAAGATTGCTGAAGGCCTCTAGTGGGTTAAATGCAAAAGAATGTAGGTTTAAAATAGACAGCAGAAGAAACAACCTGGCTATGAGACCTGTCAATCAGTGGAATTCGCTGCCACATAAAATGGTGAGGTGTCCTTTACTGGAGTTGCAAAACAGAAGCTGTCAGAGATGTTCTCCTGGATCCTACACTGAACAAGATTTGAACTAGTTATAGGCACCTTCTAATTCTACAACCCAATCAATCAATCAATCATATTTATTTGGTCAATGACCAGCAAACTACAACCCAAGACTCCAGGGCTACATACAATTCCCCAGTATTTTACAACAGCCTTCAGAATTTCACAAATGTAACCAAAACATTGTAATTTCTAATGGGACCGGTACATTGGAGAAATAATCATGAGTTGTAAACATAATTTCATTCAGATTAAATTTAAAACTAAATTCAATCAAATACTTTTTTTCTCTGTAACCCCAACCACTTGTTTAATACTAGCAATTGTAATTGTACAATTACAATTGCAATTGTAATTGTAAATAATTGGCAACTCCAAATCTCAACCAACAAATGCTCTGTCTTACATATTGGCCAAAAAAAAAAAAAATTCCGAACACAAAATACAAGCTGGGTGGATATGACCTCGTAGATGACCCTCACTCTGTCAAGGACCTTGGAGTACTCATCTCAAATTACCTAAGTGCCAGAGCTCACTGTAACAGCATTGCAAAAAAAGCATTAAGAGTTGTTAACCTACTCTTGGGTAGCTTCTTCTCTGGTAATATTGAACTGTAAACTAGGGCATACAAAACTTTTGCTAGACCAATTCTTGAATACAGCTCATCTGTCTGGAACCCGCATTGCATAATAGACATTAATACAATCGAACGAGTCCAGAGATATTTCACAAGAAGAGTACTCTACTCCTCTGCTCGCAACAGAATACCTTATGCCACCAGACTTGAAATTTTGGGCCTTAGAACGTCGCCGTCTTCGATCTGACCTAAGAGTAGTTCATAAAATTATCTGCTACGATGTCCTACCTGTCAACAACTACTTCAACTTCAACCACAACAATACACGAGCACATAATAGATACAAACTTATGGCAAACCGCTCCAAACTCGATTGCAGAAAATTTCTTCAGTAACAGAGTTATCAATGCCTGGAATGCACTACCTGACACTGTGGTTTCTTCCCCAAACCCCCAAAATTTTAACCTTAGACTGTCTACTGTCGACTTCACCCCATTCCTAAGAGGTCTTTAAGGGGCGTGCATAAGCGCACCAGCGTGCCTACCGTCCCTGTCCTAATATTCTCTTTTATTCGTATCCATTTATGTATTCATAATCATGTTTATACTTATATCAGTAATTTAATACATGCTTGACAAAAATAATAAATAAATAAAAATAAATAGCCCCTTGCATATTGAGCAACGTGCCTGCTCCTTTTAGCCAAGGCTTGGATTTGTCTTGGAGAAGTGGTGCATCTATTTATATTCTTAGAAAAATTGTTTCCTTACTCAAACTTCCAGAAATTTGTAGTGGTTGGAAGGTCAAGGTAGGACTAAGGAATGTTGACAGAATTAGGGAACTGTGGTTTATGTCTGCAGTCCCAAAGGTGCTGTTTCAAAAAGGTGCAACTGGACTTTTTTTGTTCTTCCTCGAAAATGTTTCATTTCTCATCCAAGAAGCTTCTTCAGTTCTATGAGTCGCCTTGTTGCAAGGGAGTTGAAGGCCATTTTGAAGGAAGAGTAACCATGAGTAAAAAAAATCAAATGCCATCTTCTTTTTTTCCCTAGATATGTCTAATCTAGATTTTTTTTAGGTCACATATCTAATAACTTGCAGCCCTTTAAGCATCTCTGCTATACATATGCTTCTTTCCTTTGCCCACCATGAAAGCATCTTGTTTATTCAAGTGGGATTCCTTTGTTTTTGAAGCCCAGCTCATAGCTTTACAAGGTTGATTACACAGCATTCTTATGCCAAACATCTTCTTGTTTTGATTTATGAGCTTCATTGTCTATTTCTCTTCCCTTTCTCTTTTTTCGCTTTCTCTCAAAAACTTCATTTGGGATTCGTGTGTTTCTGCACTGATAGGAACACCAAACGGCTAATAGATCTTGATAAATTCAATGAAGGTTAGAGAAGTTAATACTGGAGAGTGCAAAAGGATAGCATGAAAATGCCATTTAAACATGTAAGTAGAACTTATTGTGGAAGGAGAGAGACGAGCCTGCAATCCAGCAGGAAATGAAGAAGAATAAGATTTAAACATTTCCGATTTTCCACCAGGCTGAGGGGTGCTTTAAATAAATGGTAAGGGGGAAAAAAGTAAATTTCTGTCAGCCTTGGAAGGCAGTCCAGACATGAAGCACATCCAGGAGAACTAGCTCTAACTTTACTGGAAAGTTATATACATTAATAGAGCCTTGCAAGTCCTTGCATACCCCTCCCCTCATCATTACAGTCAAAGAAACTGAGGAAGGTTGTCACATTTGTCATGTTCTATTCCTTCTCCTAATTCAGCTGTCACTTATCTGATCATTGTCTAGTCCCATGATGGCGAACCTATGGCACGTGTGCCACAGGTGGCACGTGGAGCTCTCTCTGCAGGCACGCAAGCCGTTGACCAGCTCAGCTCCACTGCGCATGTCCGCTGCCTCCCGCCTGCCAGCTGATTTTCGGGTCAGACAAGCGCATGTTTTCTCCTCACTTTCTGCGCCCCATCCCTTCCCAGATCTCTGGAGATTCCACCCCAGCGCTGTTTGGGCATGCAAGGCTTACCCCCCCTCCTAGCTCCATTTGGGGAAGGGAGGCTGCCCCACCCCACAGCTCTGTTTGGAGAAAGGAGGCTTCCCCTCCTCCCACAGCTCCGTTTGGAGAAAGGAGGCTCCCCCCCCACAGCTCCGTTTGGAGAAAGGAGGCTTCCCCCCCCAGCTCCGTTTGGAGAAAGGATGCTTCCCCTCCCCCCACAGCTCCATTTGGAGGAAGGAGGTTTCCCCTGCAAGCTCTGTTTGGGGATTGGAGGCTTTCTCCCCCTCCCACCGCTGTTTTGGGTTAGGGTTAGGGAGGTCATGTGCGCATGTGCAGGGGGCGGGACATGTGAGAGGGGGCATTGCATTATGGGTGTGGGCACTCGCGCACGTGCCACAGTGCACGCACACAGACTTTCGGCACCTGAGGGAAAAAAGGTTCGCCATCACTGGTCTAATCTGTCTCCCAAGGTCATTCCCATACAGGGAGTCCTCAACTTATGACCACAACTGAGCCCAAAATTTCTGTTGCTAAAGGAGACATTTGTGAAGTGAATTTTACGTTCCCTCTTTTTTTTGCCACAGTTGTTAAATGAATCACTACAGTTATTAAGTTAGCAACACAGTTCTTAAGCGAATATGGCTTCCCACTTGACTTTGCTCTGTCAGAAGGTCCTAAAAGGGGATCACATGACTCTGGGACACTGCAACCATCTTAAACCCTGTCAGTTGCCAAGCATCTGAATTTTGGTTTACATGATCATGGGGATGCTGCAACAGTTGTTAAATGTACTTCTATCTGTACTCCACATACTTCTATTGGTGATAGCAAGGTGTTGCCTTTTTCCAAGGTGTTTGTGCAGTTACCCAGGACAATATAGCTGACTTAGCCAAGCAATGATGAAAGCAGTGACACACCATTACAACACAAGCCCCACCCCTTTTGTGCATGCAGCAACACAATGCAAACGCTTGTGTCAGGACAACACATTGCTGTTGTCAACCTTACTTAGCTTCCAAGCCCGGTCATGTCACCCAGGAGCTGCCACCTGCTGAGACTTCAATTAAATTAAAGGCTAGATTAAAGCTAAAAGAAATCTACAAGAATTCTAGCCGTCTGTCATTCCTCTTTTGGCATGAGAGCCTTGAGACAAGGACAAATTAGGTCACTAGCTTGTCACAGAGCCTGTCATCTGAAACAGCCTATTTATAGTTCAAATGGATAGGCCTAATGAAACATTATTATTGCTTTTATTTGAGCATTTCATAGAAATAAAAACGCCATTTATGCCTTGCTTTTTCTGCAATGGAAAATAACACTAATTGTCAGATCAGATCAATTTTTTCCCTATGATTCAAGTGGAAACTATATGTTTATAGCTGCAAACTATAACAGAGGCTCTGAAGTATCATAAAATGCACAATAAAAATATGTGTCTCTGTCTTCGCCTGCTGTAAATTAGCATTCACACTGTTGTCCTACAGTTCATTGAAATGGCAATTATGTCTTTTTTACAGTGTGGCTAAATAACCATTTATTCAACCTCAAATGTATAATCTAGTGACTAAGACATTGGCACAATCAATGCAGTCTAATTGTTAAAATGCATTTTAAAAGAAGAGAAAGAGACAAATATTTCTTTCCCAAGAGGCCATGCATGTACAGACTCCTAAAAAATTCAGTTGCCTATAAATCTGTTATGTTTTGATCCTCAGTCGAATGTACATTGTGATCAGAAGGAATAATTGAAAGGAAATACTGTATAAATATGCTAGTCAAAATGTTATTTATTGATTGATGTGATATGTTAAGTATTTTTCTATCAGCGTAAACATTAAAATGTAGTGTAATATAATAACATTGTAAGATAGTTTTATAAGATATAAAACACTTCCAAACTTGCTGAGTAAAAAAAAAAGTAAATTGCACAATTGTGTGGGCATGTTATGGAAAATTGATTTGATTGCCATTATCTTTGCACACCTTGTATTCTACATTATCTAGAATGTTTTATAAATTTTATAAAGTCTACAATTGAAAAATATGTTCAAAAGGACACATTAGAGGAAAGTGAATCATCTGCAAAACTGCATATAATCGAGTATGCTTTCAACCTATACTAAACATATAAACAAGTGCACTGTTTAAAAAGTGGACAAATATACAGAATTTTTCACAATACTAGCAGGTAAATAAATCAAATTTAAGATTACAACAAGAGACAATAAACAAAGTTGAACATAACAAAATTATCCATGCTGTATGTGTGAATACATTTTAACCCATAGAGATACAATAAAGAAACAGAGAGAAGATAACTGTTGGGAGAATAACATCTATCTATCTGTAGTCCTAACCATGTAGGAGCTGAGGTGACGCAGTGGTTAGAGTGCAGCACTACAAGCTACTTCAACTGACTGCTAGCTGCAGTTCAGCGGTTCAAATCTCACCGGCTCAAGGTTGACTCAGCCTTCCATCCTTCCGAGGTGGGTAAAATGAGCACCCAGATTGTTGGGGGCAATATGCTGACTCTGTAAACCGCTTAGAGAGGGCTGTAAAAGCACTATGAAGTGGTATATAAGTCTAAGTGCTATTGCTATTGCTATTTGTAGACTGAGGTTTACAAGGAAACATCATTTCTGTTATCTTCTTCTCAGTTTACATGCAATAAAGGTTCTTCCTTGCTTCAAATTCTTATTTATATCTCTTTTTTAAAAAGGCATTAATATCCTATCTCCCAAGAAAAGTATTATGAAATCCACTGACCTCTGCCAAATTTGTATTTGGACCCTGCCATCTCTCACCATGTGGACATAGTTACCCTGCTGTATTTCGAAAGTCAAAAGCGTTTTTCTTTCCCCTATAACTCATTCTCCCTTCTTTCAAACATGCCTAAGGAAGAATGACCAATATGCTCCCAGGTGTTTTGATTTCAATCCTTGAACAGAGAAGGACAAATTGGGAGTTATAAAGCAAATATCAAATTGCTTAGCTATGTGTTCAAGCAGACATAGGCAACTTATATTCAGGGTTGAATATGGCCCTAAATGTTCGTTTTTAATCCCTTGTGGCAATTTCTTACCCTTTTACAATGGAGAACAGATGAAAATGATAATGTAAGTCTTAAAATATAGAGTTCATGTTGAAAAAGAACAAAGAGACCCAACCTGTTTTAAACTATATGTGTGATGGGATTCCACCCACTTTGACTTTCCACCTGCCCTCAACACACACACCCCAAATGCCAACTTTGGCCCTTTGTTGCCAAGAAGATTTACTCCTGTGATAAAGGACAAAGTAGAGATCCATCTTTCCCACTCCATCTGCCAAACTGTGGATTACTTCCTATGTATTCATTGAATCTATCTCCCCTATCCAAACATAACTTTTATATAGACAGAAATAACATTATTTTTGCCTACATTAATAAATATTAGTAAGAAAAAATAGATTTGCTTCCTTACCTGGGAAGAGATTTTTCCCCATTTCTTCTGGGGAATTGGATAAGGCCCTCAGCTGGCTGCCATCTGTTTGTTAGTTACTGGTCCTCCTGGTTAATGAAGGATTCTGGAAGATAACATTTGTTGGTCTATTCAGAGTTGGCGCCCTCCTTCCATGAATCCTTTTGCACAGAGGGCAAAAGAACGCAAATGGCGGTGTCTAGGCGGGTGGGGGAAAGCGGCGGGGAAAGCCCCGTGCCACGAACACCACCAGCTTCTTCAGTTCTGCGGCGACCAACAGGTAAGAGCGTACTGGCAGGAACCCACCCCTGGCTGGGACATAGTACTGAGATGGATCAATTACTTCTGTTGATAAACTCTGTCACAGCTGGGACAGGGATGTTACAACCTTCCTAACCATTATCTTTCAGTAACCTTTCAGCAACCTTCAATGCCACCAATCTTTCTGACTTACAAGGTTGATGTCAACCCAACAAGGTGACCAGGCTAAGAAACCAATGCCATATATATCATGACTTGTAATGGAATTTGGTTCCCCCTCCCTAACTTTATCTTTGTGTATAGTAGAGAAGGGCCTGCTTAAGACATTTACCCAAATTAATTTCTTGGCTGAGGCTCAAGCCACTCTTATCTGATTGGTAAGTGGTCTTGGTAGTAATTCTTTCTCCTTTCTTTCAAGATCATTTCCTATACCAGGGGTGGGTTCCTCCTGGTTCGGACCGGATCACCCGAACTGGTAGCGACCTGCTGGTGACATCACTGTCGGTGCCGTTTCATGTGTGCCATCTTTTTTGGGGATTTTGTTTAAATTTTTCCCCTTCCACGGCTTGAAAAAAGGCCTTCCTGCCCGTCTGTGGGTGAATTCTGACCTTTATTTCTTCGCCCGAAGCACAGCTGATGAGCTCCTCAACTGTGTTTCAGGCTAATCCCTGCTTCTGAGCATGCACGGAAGCCAAATCGTGTGAGGGGATGCTCGCGTGCGCACAAGCAGAGTGAGCACGCGTGCGCAAAATGTCGCGATGTGAATTGGTGGCGAAGGTAAGTGGAACCCACCCTTGTCCTATACCCTCTATACATATGTATAAATAATGCTGTTTCTTCTCATGGTAACAATTTTGGTCACTTCATATATGGACTACTTCTGTATGAGTAGTCTTCCAAGTGCAATTCAAGGTGCTGGTTGTCACCTACAAATTGTACTTGGCCTGACACCTGCTTAGTTGAGGGATCATCTCTCTCCTGCTGTTTCTGCCCATCCCATAAGAGCAGAAAGGGACGTTGTTACTTACCTGATACGTCCTTTCTCATAGGGGGGAGCCATCCTCCAAGAATGGGTTAAATCTGCCCTCTAGCCAATCAGGACCGAGATTTTCAAAGTATAAATACCACCCTCTTGCCTTGGCACCCCCTCTTTTATTCGAGGGAAGAAGGTGAAACTCGCTGTGCTTAACCATCAACCAACCGTTTTATTAATAGGATAATCAAAATTAGATAAGTCAACCATTGGAACCAAGAATCATGAACATATTTACATCAGTGTGGCAGTCCAGACCAAACCCAGACCAGGGAGGGACTTGGAGGATGGCTCCCCCCTATGAGAAAGGACGTATCAGGTAAGTAACAACGTCCCTTCTCCATAGTGGGCAGAGCCATCCTCCAAGAATGGGACATACCAAAGACCCTTGTCCCTAGGGCGGGTGACCTACACTTGACTGGAGCTGCCACTGTCCCCCACACCTTGGTGTAACACCCTCCGACCAAAGTCCACCTCCTCCGAGGCATATAAGTCTAATTTGTAGTGCCGGACAAATGGGGTCGGAGAAGTCCATGTAGCCGCCCGGCAGACCTCCGTGATGGATGCTCGTGCATTCCAGGCCGCCGTGGTGGCCGCACTGCGTGTACAGTGTGTGGTAAGTCAGGGGGGCCGGGACAAGGACAGCTGTTCGTAAGTCAAGGAAATGGCTGCCCATAGCCAACGGCCCACTGTGGAAGATGATGCCTTGGAGCCCATGGAGGAGGGATTAAAGGATACGAACAGGGCTTCAGTGCGCCTGAAGCTGGAGGTACGCTGCACATATATGTCCAGGGCATGCCTGACGTCCAGCAGGTGCCATGTCCGTTCAGAGTCATTAATCGCATTTTGGTAAAAACTAGGGAGAACAATCTCCTGCGCCCTGTGGAAATACGTATTTACCTTCGGAACGAAGGTGGGGTCCAAGCACAGCACCACCCTGTCGGAATGGAAGGCACACAGGTCCCCCCTCACGGACAGGGCCGCCAGTTCAGAGATCCGGCGAGCAGATGTTATTGCTACAAGGAAAACCACTTTGTACGTTAAGTGAATTAGAGATGCCGTAGAGAGTGGCTCGAACGGCCCGGTCGTCAGAGCAGTGAGCACCTTCGAGAGGTCCCAGGTAGGAAACCTATGGACCACCGGAGGGCATAGGTTCGAAGCCCCCTTCAGGAACTGCTTCAGTAGGGGGTGAGCAGAAAGGGAATCTAAACTTTGGCAGGAAAGCACCGTGGACAGCGCCGCCACCTGTCGGCGGAGCATGTTGGGCGAGAGCCCCTTAGCAAGCCCCTGGCGTAAAAATTGAATGACATTGATTATTGATAATTCTACGGGGGAGTAACCCACCTGTGCGCACCAGCGGCAAAACGCTTTCCATGTGGCGGAATAAATACGTTCAGTGGAGGGCCTCCTGGAGGCCAACATGATTGAGGCAATACTGTCCGGGACCAGGCGGTGTTTCAGAGTGATCCACTCAAGCGCCAGGCAGTCAGTTGTAGCCAGTGCGGCTCTGGATGATGGACTGACCCCTGGGCAAGCGACCACTCTGTCGGCGGGATCCGCCAGGGAGGTGACACGGACAGGGACATAAGGTCCGCGAACCATGCCCGCCTGGGCCAGTGCAGCGCCAGAAGGTTTATCTCCGCCCTCAGCTGCAGGACCCTCCGGATGACCCTGGGGATCAGGGGGAGGGGAGGGAAGGCGTAGAGTAGTCCTGGCGGCCAGGTGCATCAAAGAGCGTCGGTATCTGCTGCCCCTTGCGTCCGGAACCTGGTGACGAACCTGGGCAGTCTGGCATTCTCCGGGATGGCGAAGAGGTCGATGACCGGCAGTCCGAACCGACTGATGATTTGTTGAAACAGGTCCGGATGTAGCGACCACTCCGCCGGATCGATGGAATTCCGGCTGAGCCAATCCACCGTCGTGTTGCTCACCCCGGAGATGTGTTCTGCGGTGATGGAGTGGAGATGCCGCTCTGCCCAGAGTCCCAGAGTCCTGGCCTCGGCCATCAAGGCCCTGGAGAAGGTTCCGCCCTGACGGTTGATATGCGCCTTTGTTTTTATATTGTCCGTCAGGACCAGTACATGTTTGCCTGACAAACTGCCCTGAAAGTGGGCTAGGACTAGTCTCACCGCCAGCAGTTCCAGGAGGTTGATGGGGAGGGTCTGCTCGGGGGCAGTCCAGGTGCCCTGTGTAATCTGGGACCCGAGATGAGCTCCCCAGCCGGCAGTGCTGGCATCCGTGGTGAGGGTCAGGCGCTGTGGTTCCAGGAACTCCGTCCCTCTCTGAAGAGCGGCCGAGGACCACCATCTGAGGGATGCGCAGACTGCGGCTGGGACCAGAACCTTGGCTGGGGAAGCGCTGTGGTTGGCCTGCTGAAAGGGGAGAAGAAACCATTGGAGGTCTCTGGAATGCAGGTGTGCCCATGGGGTGATGTGTATGGCTGAAATCATCTTCCCCAGGAGCGAAGACAGCTGATTCAGGGGAACCCTTGGTTTGGCCAGAACTTGCTGGACTAAGGCCGATATGCTGTCCCTCCGCTCCAGGGACAGGTACACCCTGCACTCCAGAGAGTCAATGATGGCCCCCAGGTGAGTGACCCTGGTCGAAGGAGACAGTTGACTCTTCCCTATGTTGACCAGGAACCCGTGGTGCTCGAGGGTGTTAAGGACTACCTGGATGTCCAGCTCTGCCTGGGACAGAGAGGAAGACTGGATGAGAATGTCATCCAGGTAGCACTGGACACGCACAGGGATAGCCCGCAGGTGGGCGGTCAAGGCGGCCAAGATCTTCGTGAACACTCTAGGTGCAGAAGATAGGCCGAAGGGCAACGCCTGGTATTTGTAATGCACCCCTGCATAACAAAACAGGAGGTATTGGCGGTGGTCCGAATTGATAGGCACATGGAGGTAGGCTTCCGAGAGGTCAATTGAGGCGAGAAAGTTGCCTGGCCTAATGCCCGCCAGAATTGATTGCAGGGTGTGCATCTTGAACTTCTTATAACAGATGTATTTATTGAGGCGTTTTAAATCTAGAATGGCTCTCCACCCGCCCGAGGATTTTGGGACTACAAATAAAATGGAATAGAATCCCTGCCCCTGCTGGTCCCTGGGCACCTGTTGGATGGCTCGAATGTCCAACAGGTGCTGGATTGCCTGGTTCATCAGGGCCCGTTTTGCAGTGTTGGAAGACAAGGGGCAGCGTAGAAAAAACCTCGGGGGGGAGGAGAGAAATTCGAGAGATAGCCCTGACGAAAGGGTCTGCAAGACCCATGCGTCGTTGGTGATTTCCTCCCATCGACCGGCATATAATGCCAGGCGACCCCCAATGGGAGGAACCGGTACGGTGCTAGGTTTACCGGCGGTAAGGGAGACCACCGGCTCCTCTAAAGGGCCGTTTGGACCTGAATCCCTTGAAAGTCCTATCTGTGTTAGCCCGTGACCGTCCCCCGTACTGGCCCTGGTATCCGGTCTGGCTCTGGTAGCCCGACTGCCCTTGATACCCCGACTGGCTCTGAGGCCGCGTGTACCCGTGGTCAGGTGCCTTTAAGGCCTTCTTAAAGAAGGGTTTCTTAGGGGCTTTGCTGCAATTTGACAAGACTTTACATTTGTCTTTAGTTTCAGTGGTGACCGGGCCGAAAAGGGCTGGGCCAGAGATGGGGGCTGCAGCTAGCTTCCATTTGTGCCTTGCATCCGCCTGCCAGGAGCGTAGCCAATGCATACGTCTTGCGATCACCGTGGACCCCATGGAGCGGGCAGAGAATCTGGCGGACTGCAAAGTGGCATCAGAAGTGAATTGGGCTGCGGCCAACAACTTCTTGATGTCTTGCTGGGCACGAATGTCTGAGGCCGGAATGTGCTGTTGTAAGGAGTGGAGCCACTTTAGCGAGACCCGAGAGAAGAAGGAGGCCGTCGTAGATGCTTTGATGGCCCAGGCGGCTGCCTGATGTGCCTTCTGTAAAGCCGTCTCCGTACGACGATCCTCTGGTCGCAGCAGCTCATCAGGCTCGCCGGGGAGCTGTGTGGCCGAGTAGAGAGCCCTCCCCGGATCATCTATGGAAGACACTTGCAGGTGTTGGGCCAGGTGGGGTGCTACGTTAAAGTAGCGTTTGTCTTGCGCGCTGGCCAGAGGCCCCACTGCTTGACCAAAGCATTCACGAAGAAATTGGGGATAGGGATCACCTCTGCAGTTGAGGTCGTGGCCTCTTCGAATATGGGGTCATCCTGAGTCACCGCCTTCGGTGTTTCGGCCTGGGCAGTGGACAGGTTGGCTGTGGCCCTCGCCTTGTGCAGCAACGACCTGAAAAGGCTGGGGTGAAAAAGACCCGTGATGACGGGTGGCTCTGGGGCCATGTCTTCGTCGTCTGACATTTTGATGTCAATGGGCCCTTCCTCAAGTTGATCCCCCTCTGCCAGGTCAGGTGTAGGCTGGTCAAGTGATGCCTCTGAACTCTGGGAAGAGTCATCGCGGTCCTCAACCCCGCCCTGAGTGGTGATGTCCAGGGCCTGGGGGAGAACTGCGCGTGGGGGAGGCAGTGGAGCAGACTGCCCCTGAGTGGGCTCGGCCATGGCCCTGATGGCAGCTTCAACCCCCTACGAATGGCAGCATCCATCCTCACCTGCATGGCATCTGACATGGCTGGATTGTCAAGAGGTGGTGGCTGGAGTACCTGTGCCTCTTCAAGTGTCCCTTCATCTTGCTCCCCCCAGACATCCCCCTCTCTGAGATGACAGTCCAATTGTTCCAGGGATAGATTGTCAGCAGAGCAGTCTGATGTGCGAGACGGGGGGGCTGGGGGAGCAATCTTCTGGGTCTTGTGGGAGCTAGACCCTGAGTGGCCACGTTCATGGGAGCGAGTCTTGTGGCTGGACTTGCCCTGGGATTTTGACCGCTCAGCTCCCTGTGCTGAGCCTGATGATTTAGGGCGATCAGCAGGAGAAAGGGGGCGCAGGGGTGACCTGTCCCTGGCACTGGCAGGGCTCATAGAAACTAACCCCTCCCCCTGGCCATTGTCTGCAGCAGGAGTGACCCTGGGGGTCTTCTGCCTCGCCTTCCCCTGCTTGTTGGCTTTGTCAGCCATTCTGGCTGAGGTGGGAAGCAGCAGGGGGCAAGGCAAGCTGAGAACGAAGGAGGCAGCCGAGCAGCAGTAAAAAAGAGCGATGTAGCTTTAAATGGAGCTCCTGCAGTCTTCGGCTGTCAATCAATTTAAATTATTCAAAATGGCCACCGCAACAATCTCTTCGGCTCCGTAATTGCTTTTCCCGCCGAAGGAGCCTCTCAGCTGTTTTTAATTATGCCTGTCAGGCTGCCTGGCCCTAGACCTCTCTCTGAACGCAGGGCAGGCAAGGAAAAGCTAGCACTCGATCCTGACGCCGCTCGATTGATCACGGCCGAAGTCAGCTTGCAAAGTCAATTTTGGGTGCTTAGCTGGCTTATTGGAGACAAACTCAAGCCGTTTTGAGGGGAACCAGGCCACTCGGACTCAGTGATCCGTGGCTAAAGTTCACAACTGGATTCCACCCTCCCTGACAGGCAATAAGAGGCTGCAGCCATTCAGAAGACAATCAAGGTATGAAACCTCCGTACACAATGGGTGCAATTAAGAGGTTATTTCCCCCCCCCCGGGAGCCTCAGGCCCCGGCTGGGGTGAGGCCCAGTGGGAAATACCCAATGGGCTGTAGGGTGGTAAAAGGTCTCTGAGTGACAGCTGTCAATCAAGAGTCAATAATTCAGTAACTCACAGAAGCAGGAAAAACAGGAATATTCAGTAGTTGTTGGTGGATCCGAAAATGGTTAAGCACTGTCCTCCTTGGCTAAAGACCGAGAAGAAAAGAGGGGGTGCCAAGGCAAGAGGGTGGTATTTATACTTTGAAAATCTCGGTCCTGATTGGCTAGAGGGCAGATTTAACCCATTCTTGGAGGATGGCTCCACCCACTATGGAGAAGAGTTGGCATGCTGTAGACTGGATACATTAAGCAATGTCATTTCAGGGTACTCAAGATAGTACTTTCTCTTTTGCAATGCTTGCCTTCTAGAACAGCATCATCCCATGAATTCAAACATCCCCAATCCTACTCTCCTTTAAATATTAGAATTAAAATAGAATAGAGTTGGAAAGGACCTTGGAGGTCTTCTAGTCCAGCCCCCTGCTCAAGCAAGAGACATGCTCTGAAAAAAAATACTCCCCCCCCCCAGGTTTAGGCTAAGTTGAGATTTGAGCTCCCTCTGTGAGAGGTTTATGGTTTTTTAAAGGCTGCTTGCTCCACTGAGGTAGCCATGTTGCTTAATATTTTATACCATTGTTTTTAATTATTTTAGACTTCCTAGAGTGTTTGATGAATTGGGTAGGCTTAGAAGTGTAAGTGATAAACTTACAAACAAATAAATATGTGAATTGGCAGGGTGGCAGGCGGGGAGGAAATATCCCCTGAGTTATTTCTATCTGAGAAAGGATATACGACTTAATCTAAATTATTTGCTTAAAAATTATAGACTAATTATGTTGACCTGAAATAGAATAAAAATGCAGAACGAATGAATGAACGAAAGAACAAACAAACCAAGTCAATTCCATCTAGCAGGATCCAGCAGTTTCAAAACCTACCGCTGACTTTAGCAAAAAAGCCAGTCTAGAACATGTGATTTTCTTTCCTTTACCGCCTTCTTTGCTAAGGTACTCTGCAGAGTTTTACAGAGGATTAATCTTCTGAAGTTTTAAACATATAATTTCCTTTGTTCAAGGAAAAGAAAAACCTGAAAGCTGCCCAGCTGACTCTGATGAGAGGGAAGGCGCAATGTTCAGATTGCACTGGGAACAAGCCCGCTTTGAAATCTTGCACATGTGTCAGGAAGAAGCTAAATTTCCAAAGACGGAGACCTTCTGTCTCTACCACCACCTCTCTCTCTATTGCTGGAGCCACATTTGGGTCAACTGCAGGGGGGCTTTCAAGCCAACATTTATGTTTCAAAAGCAAATACAGGTAACCAGCTGATTCTCAATTTCTCCTTTAAAAATGTAGAAAATAGCTCAATTCTACTTCTGCTGTTCATTTTGGTTGACTATTAGTGTTCAGTCAGGGAGAGAGCGAGAGAGGGAGGGAGGGAGGGAGACAGAGACAGAGACAGAGAGACAGAGAGACAAGAGACAGAGAGACAGAGAAACAGAGAGAGAGACCAATGTTCCACCAATATGCTTATGCTTGAGGGAATCATAGATGGTAAAAAGTAAATACTCCATCAAATTAAACTGAATTTCATACAGGTTAAGTTTTATTTCTTGTTCAGAGTTTTTTTTTATTGTTTTGCTTTGTTTGAATGACAAAATGGAAGCAATTTACTTGAAAAAGCAGTGCCTTTTTCAAGATGTTTTTCAACCTCTCAGTCTGCCTTACAACCTGATCGTCCCTGGTGGTATCCTAATGGAATATTAATCAAGCTTGTTCTTATCTCAAACATAGTTGGCCAAGTACTAGGAAGAACTAAATTCATGCTCCACTGAACCATGACTAGAGGACTTTGAACAGTTATTATTAAACAGCCCAAACTACATCAAAGGATGATTTAAGGGTATATACTTGGAAACAGCTCTTTAAAGCATCTATGTCTTTTCTCGGGATTATATGGTTACAATGTGATTCAAAGAAAATAAGCATTTGATTTAAGGGTTTCCCAGTCTATTCCATGTGTGCATCCCTTCATATTTTTCTCTTTGAATCTGAAGCTCTGCCCCACTTTAATAAGGTATCAATATACTTTGGAATTGTTTATCTGAACATATGAATGCTTAAGTGCAGACCGTTTCTGCAGTGTTGAGTTATAGGTTCTCTCTGTCATCAGTGTGATGATATATCATTAATAAAGATACATTTTATATCAACCATAACAATAGCTGGTGTTATAAATTACTTGTGCAGAAATACTCTGTTTTGATATATTTCTTGAGTCGAAGGCTACAAAGTAAAAGGTCGATCTTTAAACTCCAAATGATGTTTATATTCTTATTGATACATCAGTGTTAGAATTCACAAATATTGACTATCTGAGGTTTCCATAATGTGGATTCAAGGGGAAAGCATAAGAGATAGAAAATGGTTTTCTTCAAGATCTAGAGCCTAGATATTGATTCAATTATACACTTGCTTCATAAATACAACTCTCCCCTCTCCTCTGTTAGATTGTTTTCATTATTTTCCTGTATGCAATTTTCTAAAGAATTTTTCACAGGTTGAACTACACAACAGTAATTTGATAGCATTCAATTGTGCTAAAACCATGCATGATATGAATTATTGCCACTTCATTTGCATGCTGTCATATCTTGTTTAATTATCCCTTTGTCAGTTGCATCCACTGCTGATAGATGAAAAGAAAAAGGTAGGAAAAGCTACTCACTATTGTATAAGTATCCAGATATTTCAAAATATAAAATAAAGAAAAGTGCTAAATCAGCTTAATGTAATTGCCAAGGTTTTTAATGGTGTTTTCAACGAGTTATATGTGACACTTTCTGAATTACCTTAAAGACCTGAGCAGAGGTGAAATTCAAAAAAATTTCCCTACTGGTGGCTTGGTGGGCGTGGCAGGGGAAGGATACTGCTAAATCTCCATTCCCACCCCACTCCAGGGGAAGGATACCGCAAAATCCCCATTCCCTCCCCACTCCTGGGGGAAGAATATTGCAAAATCTCCATTCCCACCCCACTCTGGGGCCAGCCAGAGGTGGTATTTGCCGGTTCTCTGGACTACTCAAAATTTCCACTACTGGTTCTCCAGAACCTGTCAGAACCTGCTGAATTTCACCCCTGGACCTGGGGAGTGACTATATTTGAGAGATTTGACAAAAACATAAAAAATGTAGGGCTAAGGACATTTACAGCAGCTCACAAAGGACTAAGACTCCCCTATATTAAATAATAAATGCCACCAATCCAGTTTTCATCTATGGGAAGGAACATATCCAAAACCTGAGGAATTTATTTAAAGCTAATGAAAAAAAAACTTCATTGATTGATTCAATCAAGTAAAATAACCCAACAAAGAATGTCAGTTGCTGAAGAAGAGTCTTAGGCAAGGGTTTATAGAAGTGAACATATTTTCCTTTTTATGGAAGATGGTGTTCATTTGAGATTTTTGCTTCCTAGCAGAAACTCAGATAGCATGCCGAGGTAAATGAATACTGTTTCTCTTGTATGCTTATTTTTATTATTTTGAACTTTAAGACATTACTATATTATTTTAAAGTTTCCCCTCATATGGAATTTTTGTATTGCCAGTGTGAGCAGGCCAATTCCTATCTTCGGATATTTCTAAATGAGATGGCATTGTGATTAATGATAATAAGGTATTGGCCAGCTAAATGGAGCAAGATGTTCCTTACAAGGAACATCATATTAAAAAAGAGCTTGATGCAGTTTATGAGAGACAGGTGCCCAAGGGGAGACAAAAACCCTACATTCAATTAACATATGAAGAACAGAGCCCAAATGAGAGGGATGTGATTGTGTGGAGAAATAAATGAAACAGTAAATCACCAAATCAGTCTTTTTGGAGCAGTCACTATTCTTGAGAATCAAATGATCACTTTTGGAAATGGGAAATACTGTATATGTTTCTCAACCAGCAACCATTTTTGCTAAATACTCATTCTGTGAAGACCAGCACTGTCTTTCTTGTCAACGTCTTCACATATTCAATCAATTTCAAATGTTCCGGGAAGGAAAATAGCAGCCATCAGAAGAGTTATATTTCAGTAAGAAGATGGCTGAGGTGGAAGGAAAGAATTATTGGATTTGGCACAAATACCCACACCATTTGGATTCTGGGTAGAAGACGAATGGACCTGGCATTACAAGGGAAAAATGGTTGTGCTCCAAATGTGATTCTCTGAACATTAAAATCCCTTTTTAAAATATTTACCAATCTTTATTAAGGAAAAGCCGAGAAACTGGAACTGCCAGGATTGTTTTCTTAGCAACTAATTCTGTTTCTTAGGCCATCCCATTATGAGAGAGAAGGTGGGGAGGAGAGACGTGGGAGAGAGATGATGTGTGTGAGAGAGAGTTTAAGAAAGGGAGACAAATATTTTATTCTGAGTGAAAGTCACTTTGAAGAGCTTCCTTTCCAATAATGGAATGTCAAGACTTTAGAGCTATTGTGAAGAAGCATAGAGTTACAGATAAGGTCTTTCATGAATGCCCAATTGTGTTCTCTGAATCCTCTTCCAGTTGCTGCTCTAAGAAGTTTTTTCTCAGCAGCTAATTCCAGTATTAGGATGTCATTCTCCTAAACTCTTTGTTGCTTCAGTAACCTCCTAAAAATAATAATAAAGCATAAGGAACTAGTCAACACTGGTCAGAAGATATTTATAAACAGTGTCAGTGACCTTCTATTTAACTGTAGCTCTTAACTCTAAAGATTTTTTTGAAACACATATACAAAACATCCCTCACAGTTTTTCAGTGCCAAGGCATTTTGTTCCATGGCTTGTATGACAAAAATTCCATAGGAAAGAAAATTATCTTTATAAATGGACTTTTATGACAGGAATCATTTTAAAATTGAAGTAAATAGCAACACAATCTTTTTATAGATAAACTTTATTCCTAAAAATACATACCATTTACAATCCTAGGTCTGGAGTTTTACAACTATAGTGCAGAGAAAGAAGCATTTATTTTTAGTTTACCTGCCTATCTTCTGCCCATTGTTCATTTTACAATGCCATTGTCAACAATAAAAAATGGCATTTTGGTGGATGAGATATAACAATACTGTGGGAAAAGAGTGGGAAAAGCCACACCATGTTATCTATGAAGAGTTGCTGATGTTAATACCATAGGGACATATTTATGACTTCCATATTCTAGAATCCAGAAGTATTGTTTAAATTACAATTTCCTAAATCCATGTCATGATTTTTAAGTAGCATTTTAATTTCATAGCTATTTAATTTCATAGCTATCCAAATTTTTACTGATTTTATAAAAGAAAAGGATTAGCCTTTACAAACCTTATTATAGTACTGCATACTGAAGGTTTTTAATATGTTAAATTATCGGAAATATGTAGGGTAAAGTTTTTTTCCCCTAATTGTGTGTACCTCAGTGGGACCTTAATCTCATGGCAATGAAATGGAGAAATTCAGGAGGATTGCAAATCTGAAAACACATGTACAGAAATATACAAATAAAACTACTGTATAGCATTGAAAATTAAGGGGAAATGCCATAAAACATTGATATTTCATGCAGATTTGACAACCCCAATGTTATCTATCCTAACCCTGCCATAATCTCGCTATATTCTGCATAAATGGGGAGAAGGTTCTATATGTGTGGGGCCTCCAGGGTGCTTTAGAACTTTGCATCATGATTGGTTCCATGCAGTGGTGGGTTCCTACCAGTGCGGTCCACTCTATAGCACCGGTAATGGCCCGCTGGTGACGTCACAGTACCGGTGCAGTCGGTTGCTGGTGCCTGGGTGCCGCCATTTTTTTTAAAAAAATAATTTTTTAAAAAAAAATTTCTTCTGCACATGCCCAGAAGCCGAGTTTCCGGCACTGCTCATGTGCTGCCTTCCTACCCCACAGTGAGTCCAAGCAGGGGAGGATGGCTGAGGGAGCGTGTGAGATGCTGAAAGAACGGGCGGCAGGGCCTATCTCAGTTCCCCTCCCTTTAGCAGTCTGAGAAGCCACGAACGCGCGGTGATGATCCCAGGCATTTTCGTACGTTTGAGGCTTCTCCAGCTGCTGAGGGGAGGGGGAATGGGCAGCAGGACCTATCTCAGTTCCCCTCCCTTCAGCAGTCCGAGAAGCCACGCCCACCCGGTCAATGGCTGGCAAGCCACACCCACAAAATAAGCCACGCCCACAGAGTGGCAGTAAAAAAATTAGGAACCCGCCCCTGGTTCCATGGGTTCAGAATAGTGGGGGATATCTATTGCAAATTATCTGGGGAATACTTGTCATGCTGGGGAAGTGTGCCTTACTGCCTGCTGTCTGCCTGCCATCTATCTATCTATCTATCTATCTATCTATCTATCTATCTATCTATCTATCTATCTATCTATCTATCTATCTATCTATCTATCTATCTATCTATCTTTCATCTATCTATCTATCTTGGTGACTATCATATAAGAACAGAAAATATTTATGTATTTAATGCGTCCATTGCTGATGCAGCTTTAGGCTGATTACAAAGGTAAAATAATAATTTAAAGCTGGCTAGCCAGCAATGAGCAAATATGCACCATTCTTATTGGGAGATAACACTCCAAACAACATATACCGGTAGGATCACAAATCACCCAGCCCCAGGGCCAGGACCCATTGAAAAAGCACTCTTTACAGCTTTCCTAAAGAGTAACATAATGGACATATGGCAAGACCAACATATGGACTTTGGGGACATTCCTATTCCAAAAGACAAGACTGGCTGCAGATGGAACTCTGCTCACTTCTATAACTTGAATTTTCATTTTCAGAGGAAAGGCTTTTTCTAGACCAGAAATAATTTCCCAGCAGACTATTCTTGCTTTGGTCCAAACAATCTTGAAGGCAGGGAAGGGGACAGACTAAGAATAATTGAACCTTTTGTGTCCTAGCAAACACAAGAGAATGTTGGTTTGCCCAAGGTGTCACGCTCATATGATAAAGCCAGCATTATGCCAAAAACAACAAAGGCCGGAGTTTATTTTATCCCTCTGCCTTGATTTGTTGTACATGACATTTATTTAATAAACCAGCCTTCTGGCTCTAAGTTCCATCAGTTCTGGACATCATGAGGTTAGAGAAAGTTATGTAGACCATTGAAGTTTTTGATTCATGTTATGTTCGGGTTTATTTATTTCCTTTAAATTTTTTGATCTTGATAGATCCAGAAACCTATCTTTGGAATGTTATCTGCTTGAAGAGCTATTTCATTCATTATACAGATATATTCGGCTTGACTTTTGGATACCCATTAAGAAAGCGTTTCTGGCAGGAGCCCCTATCAACTATGTGCATATTTTGTTTCCAGTAGGAAGGGACCCTTATTTGGTCACTTATCCTTTTGAACTGTCTTTGGAATCTGGAGCAACGCCAAGCAGCCTTAACAAAGGTTAGACATTGGCCCAAAGTTTGAACATCTGCCAGAACAAGAAAAGTGTTTTTCTAATTGAAAGCACTCAACCAGGCCTAACCAAGGCTATAGTTTTCCAACATTAACATTCGGATTTCTTTGAAAGGTAACTTGAAAAGTTGGTGTTTGGCGTTGACTACACACTGTACACAGGCATACTGTTCAGCTGAGCCCCAGACATCTTTTCACATCAAGGCATTCAGAAGAAAAGTTCCTTATTCTGTGTTAATGTAACCAAACGTCCAAGAATTGCTTTAAGGCTATTCTGTAACACTTCATGGAGAAGTATTAGAAGTTTTAATAAAACAAATCATAAGTATATGCAGGATACTGTATTAAATTATCTGCTTTAAAATAGTTGTCACTGTATAATGCATAACAACCAAGCTGAAGTTAAAAATATTGTTTTGTGCTTTCCTGCAGAGAATTTTTTTAGTGGCACACTTCATTGAGTGCATAAGCGCACCACTGTGCCTACCGTCCCTGTCCTACTGTCCTATTGTCCTCTTTTATCGGTACCTTTTTTACTTATGTTATGTTTATACAAACAACTACTATCCTATACATGTTTGGCAAAATAAATAAATAAATAAAAAATAAAAAAAATAAAAAATAAAAAATAAAAAATAAAAATAAAAAAAATAAAAAATAAAAAAATAAAAAATAAAAAATAAAAAAATAAAAAATAAAAAATAAAAAATAAAAAATAATAAAAAATAAAAAATAAAAAATAAAAAATAAAAAATAAAAAATAATTAAAAATTAAAAATTAAAAATTAAAAATTAAAAATTATTAAAAATTAAAAATTAAAAATTAAAAATAAAAAGAAGTTATTGTTCAGGGGGAACAATAATTCATTTCCCCTTTTCCTTGACCTCATCCATTTATTCTATGAAGGGTGCCATTAAAATTTGGGGACCTCTGAACAATTGTCCATGACGTTAAGTGTACTGTCTGCTAAGTAGGTACTCCATGGAGTTGGGGAAGGCAAACACTTGGTCTTTAGATTAAAATCTTATCAGTTTTGTCAACGGTAAAGAGAATATCTTCAGCTGTCTCAAAATTGTCTCTTGCTGACCGGTGAGACTCCGGTTACATTTCGCCAAATGTTTCTTTTTGACATACTCCTGAAATTCTAGGCAGCTAATTCAAACTGAAAGCCACCTCTATTGCTAAGTGCAAGTCATAGGGAGAAGGCTGACCTCATTCTTAATATTTTTATGCTATTAAAATATTGCAAAAATATATTTTTAAAATGTTTACTGTTGAGTTTGGGAAGAAACCTATCTTGGCGAAGTTTAATAATGAATTGGCTGACTCCTGTCAATTTGAAGAAAAATGGTAACAAATCACATATGACTGTAAAATATCACCCTCCATTACTACAAATTTATCCATTTCCCAAAGGGGCATCTGAATCATTCTTTAAGTATGCATATAAGCAAACATTTTCAAATAAAATTAGCATGAATAAATGCCCCCAATGTTAATTGGTTTAAAGTCTTTCACCATTTCCTACCCCTCCTTCTCCTCTTTCACCATTTTGCTCTCTTTCATTATTTTTAATAGAAATTTCATCCTAAAATACTTAGACGATGAAAAGCCAAATAAATGAAAACTTAATCACAGAAGCTACAATAGAATAGAGTGCAAACCTAAAAAAATATTACTCAGATTAGAGGAACATTTGTTGAATATAGCTATTATTTAGAATTTTAATTACAATAGTAAAAACTAACACGAACTAAGCTTATAGAAAAAGGAAAAAAATAGAAGGTGCAGGAAAAAAAGAACAAAAGAACAAATAATAAAGAATATACTAAAGAAAAAAAAAAGAAAATGACTCCCAACCTTAATCATATATTACATTATAAATACATGTAATAACTCTTCACTCCCTATACCAGTGATGGCGAACCTTTTTTGGTTCGCGTGCCAAAAGGGGGGGGGATGTGGGGGATTACGTGTGTGCGTGCCCACACCCATAATTCCATGCACCCCCGCACATGCGCGCATGACACCCCTGCTCCCAGCATGCAATGGCACGCCCATTTTTCGCTCTCCCCAGGCTCCAGAGCCTGTTTCCTGACTCCCAGTGAGCCCAGAAGGCCCGAAAACCAGCTGGCTGGTGCACACATGCACGCCGGACTTGAGCTCACGTGCCCACTGATATGGCTCCGCGTGCCACTTGTGGCACCCGTGCCATAGGTTCGCCATCACGGCCCTATACAGTGAAACAGATAGCTCTTCATTCCATGTCCCATTCCTTATCTGTAAGCAAATATTGTATAATTTTAGTCTCTCCTAGAAGCTGTCAGATTAGAGTTTAAAAAGAGAAGTGGTGGACTATGATGAAAATATTGTATAATTTTAGAATTCATAAACATTTTTCAAAAAAATCTGAGAATATCATGATAGTAGTCAACATCAGTCCACCTTCAGTGGGAAAGCACTTCAAAGCGATTACAACTGAATCTATCACCTGTAAAATATTAAAATATTAATTGTTCAATCCTGGCGTCAGCAAAAAGTCAATAGAGAGTTGCCAGAACATTGCAAAAATATGCAATATTGTATTCTTTTTCATTTATTTTTAAGTTTTAATGTATTTTTAACAGTCTTAAACTTTAATTCAATCAAACATTGAACAAATCATGGGATTTGATTTCTCTTCAATTCTTATTTATCCCATCACTCCAACTTCTTCAAAGCTTTAATAAGCTTCTCTTGTAGATCTAATAAAAGAACAATTTCCAGGTCATTCTCTTGATTTATCATGTGTATTTCCATTCTTATTTTTACATCTTCACCCAGTTTCTTTTGTATATCCTATAAAGTGTCCTTTTCCAAATCATTTTCTTGGCCTATCATTTGTAGTTCCACATTCTGTCAGATAAAATTTTTTCCACATCTGTTGTTCCTTCATTAACATCTTTACACATAGCCTTATCCAAAGAAGTAGATATCACTACTGACAGTGTTGATACTGTAGTTACCAATCTCTGGTTCCATTCTTCAAAATTCCCCTTTAATGTTTCTGACCTTGTAATGTTTTGTGTCATATTGTAAGTTCCAGTATTAAATGACATAAAGAACAGGCTTTTAGTCTTTGTTTGTTTGTTTGTTTAAAATCTTTAATCCTCTCTTCCACAAGAAGTTGCTTAATTTTTACAGTTAATTCCAGAATTTTGCAATAAAAGTTAATATTCCAAATTCATCTGGATCCTTAACCCTTAACCACAGACATACTATTTCGGCTAAGCTATTACAGACATGAGGTCATAATGACCACTCTAGCTCCTGGCCATATTCCAGGTAATTGCACTACAATATTGTGACTAGTGGTTCTGAATCTATTGCTTCCAAATGGTGCAGAATTCCATTTGAATTTGTTCTTGCCATATAAATTATTGCATGACGTAGATTGTACCTGGTCATCAATTTCATCGGGAGCTTCATGACCGCTAATGTTAGAATCAGCGGTGGCGATGGGTTCTTCATCGTCCATTACAAAAATTTTGTCGCAATCCGATTCCACTTCACTCAGATCACTCTCTGCTTCTTCATACCATGTTAGAACACTTTCTTAAAAGTTTGGATTACCAAATCACACTCTTTTTGGCGGAAAATGTGGCCCCAACATTATAAAAAATATACATTAACAAAGATCTGTGGTGAAAATGACTGCAACTCAAATTCAAACACCGCCATAGAAAACACCAAATAACTCACACAAGCACAATGCTGCATACACTCTTATTGGCAAGAAAACAAAAACTATTCACAACCGGAATGGTCCATTTCTAAAAATAGGGTGTTCCAAACATTTTGGAAAACTAATGCGGTCACTATGACCACAGGTCTGTGGTAATGTGTTAAACCATTTATAACTTTATTAGAACAAAGTCTTATTTAGTTTTTTTGCTGTTTATTTCAAATTCTTTACATTCTTAAGCATATAACTAATATGTCTTTTGTTCAGAGTTGAAGATCAACTTAAAGACTTTTTAAACTTCTTGTTCTGAAAGTCTCTGTTACCTTTAAGATGGTTAATAGATCATTTTCAAAAGTGATTAGAAAGTGGGATTTCTAAACTTATTGGCACTTAAAAGGATCCACTGCAGTTACAAGCAAGATGGCTGATTCCATTATTTCTCAATACTCAACCCTGTGGAAAGCCACTTTCCCACAGTCCCCTCATGAAAAACAGACATCTGAACATGTGTGTGTGGTGTCTCATCCAGTTCTTATTCAGAAAGTTTCCAAGGAACCAATTGCTCCCCTGTTCCTTGGTCTCTGCTGCAGTAGTTGGTTCCGCTTTCTTGGAGCTGTGTTCAGTTTGCCATATCTCTCCTCGAAGCTGTCAGATTAGAGTTTAAAAAGATTAAATGGAATAAGATGAAAATATTGTATAATTTTAGAATTCATAAACATTTTTTTTTAAATCTGAGAATGTCATGATAGTAGTCAGCATCAGTCCAGCTTCTGTGGGAACAGTACTTCAAAGCGATTACAACTGAATCTATCACCTGTAAACTGTTAACAAAAGACACTAAATAAAGCTGTATTTTAGAAAATAAATAAAACATCAGTGGTTTATTCAGTGGTAATTGCTTCTTATGCTGGGATGAAACATTGCTTACTATTCAAAGCAAGGTGCCTTACTTAAATTTAGACTTTATTTATCTCATATATCAAGATTTCACATCAACATTAGGTACAGTAGGTAAGTAAGCAAGCCCCACTGAATTCTAAGAAGTCCATATACATAATGTAAATGCAATATAAAATTAGCAGACTCTACTGATGTAGTTCTAAAATATTGCCTGAATTATTTAGGTTTTACTTCAAAACATAGTTTAGTAGCTATTGACAAATCTGCAATTAATTTAATATTATGTGATTGTTGCCTTTTCTGAATTTCAGTTACAAGCATCATGGTCATTTGGAAATGATTCAGAATGGTTTCCCCATTACAGATAAACTTTATTACTTAGAATATGCACAGTCTCTTGTTATCTCAGATGGGATGACATGCAGAGCCAAGATCATACTATTTAATGTTCTACTGCTCATAATTTAGTCATTTAGATGCATAGTTAAAACTTTATTGGCATGCATCAATGCCAGTGGCATTATTCAGATTCTGCAACTGCATTGTTTGTAGCCAAGATAGTACTATGATGATGATGATGATGAGGTAGGCATATTGGTTTGCCTTGAGCCACAATTTCCAGTTTATTGACAAACAATGGGTCTCCAGCAGTGTCTCTGGCTCTGGAGCATCCAAAAGCATCAAGTTAAAGTGGGAAAAGATGTATCATCAGCAATCCTTTTCTCTATGATCACAGTTGATTAACCTGAGAAGGATCATACTATTTTTGTTCATCACCTGTTGGATTCATTGCAGCTTTCAGCCACATGACTTTGGTTTTAAGGCACCAAAAGACACTTAAATAGATAAGAGGCATGTTTTGGTTGGGTGACATGGAACATTAACAGTAGCTTCCTAGGGAGAACAAAGTGGCTCATATGATCTCTTAGCTTGTAACTTTAGGAGGAATTTGTTTTGTTGACTATATGAAAGTTTCTCTTCCTGTACCTTACTTGAAATCCATTCAAGAATATAGCAATACCACTTCATAGTGCTTTACAGCCCTCTCTAAGTACTTTGCAGAGTGAGTGTATTTCCCCCAACAATTTGGGTCCACATTTTACCAATCTCTGAAGGATGGAAGTTAATCTTGAGCTGGTCCAGATCCCAAGATACTGCTCTTTCATCAGTCAACCTAGTTATTTATAGCTATAGCAATAGCAATAGCACTTAGACTTATATACCACTTCACAGTTCTTTACAGCCCTCTCTAAGCGGTTTACAGAGTCAGCATATTGTCCCCAATAATCTGGGTCCTCATTTTACCAACCTCGGAAGAATGGAACCTTGAGTCAACCTTGAGCCGATGCTGGCAGCTGGTGATCAGCAGAAGTAGCCTGCAGTACTGCATTCTAACCACTGCACTATTATTATTATTATTATTATTATTATTATTATTATTATTATTATTATTATTATTATTATTATTATTATTATTATTATTATTATTATTATTATTATTATTATTATTATTATTATTATTATTATTATTATTATTATTATTATTATTACCAGTTTTAAATGAGTTGAAGATGTCAGACCATTGTCAAAGGAAGCACCCATGCAGTTCATTTCATTCATCTAAATAATTTATTCAGACAGGAATAACCTGTTGACACAAATGAATGTAAAAGTATTACCAGACTGTGGATGAGTATATTTCCTTCAGATCAGATTGTGCAGAAAAACAGTTGCTCTAGCATCCTCTATCTACTTTGTCTGGTATGTTGGCTTCATCTAATTCACTGCTAGTTCAGCCACTAATTCAGAATATAAGGTTAATCCATAGAATTCTTTCTCAAGGGTTGAATTTTCAGAAGGCTAAAAAACACTAACTGATTATAAAATAAAGGGGGGATGTTTTTCTTTCACCACTTCACTTTCTGGACAACAAAAATCAGGCAAATGTTGACATGGAACAAATTTGTTGATATACAATTCGATTGTGCAAAATGACTCTGATAGAAGAATCCCACCTAAATTGTGCCTATTTAAATTCTAATAATGCTTCTTTGGAAAATAAGTTAGAAAGCAGAGCTGGTCTTCTTTGACCAGCCAAGCATGTGATGCAACAGTGGCAGCCGATGAAATCATGGAATGCTTTATAGCATTTCTGGCAAGCTGTGTTTTTGAAAACGGAAACATTTATTGAGAGAAAAAATGAGAAGACTAAGTCTGTTCTAAGAGTGTTCTTGTTTATTTAAAATTGTATAAACATTATATTTTTTAATTTGTACAGCTTGGATTAAACATGTTTGTTTATCAGTTCAAAATATTCAAACATATGTCAAGTTTTATTTTCATTTTCAAGGAGAAAGGCTATTATGACAACTTTCTGTTGGGGATAGGTATCTCCCTCCCTTTATTAAGAATTATGGCCCTGAACTTGTTCCAGTCATTCCATGCTGATCTCTGAATTTCAAGGAAGGTTTGTGCTAACTAGTGTGTTGTGGACTACATTCATATTAGTATCTGAACGTTTCTGGCATTGAAATTTCCTGTCTAATTTGGTTTAAAGGGGCAAGAATGAATATGCTAAGGGGACCTGGAACCCCATTAATAGGAAAAGATATGCCATATCTTTTGAGTTATGTATTAGCAGTAACTCCACTTGTTTTCTAATTCTGGCACAGTATATGTTAGAAACTTTTCCACAATGGAAAAAAAAAAAGAACCACTAGAGGCAGGTCAGAAATACTTGACAGAAGAGTCTGGAAAGAAGTAATTAAACTTGCTAGAGTTGATAAGACCTGCAGAAAATCTAATGAATTAATTGGCAATTGTTTCAGTGAGCATGGAAGGGTGATCAGATAAAGAATCGCTGCATTATATAATGCAGGCAGGATCTCTATTTTCAATGAAAGCTCTGCTCTATTTCGAAGTGACTTACAAAGGAGACAACATAGCGGAAGGAGACAACATTATCTTCACACTTTGTTGATTAATTTCACAGAAAAATCTGGCCAGCTACTGTAGGAAATATCTTGCACTTATGAATCTTGATCTGATCCAATCATATTTCCTGCTCTTTTGAGCTGACAGTTTGATAAACTGTGGAATGTTTAATACATTGAATTTTCTGCATTTCTCAGGCAGTAGTTGCTGATGGGGCTCCCTTTGGTGAAAGGTCAAAAGCAGGCTATGGAGAATCCCACAAGATACATTGCAGACAGATGTTCTCATTCCCCCTGGTCCCTTGGCTTGTATAGTAGAAAAGCCAGTAGCATATAAAAGCTCCTTTCTTACCATGTAGGTCTTCCCAAGCAGTGGCCAGCTGATGATACATTATGCCAGGGCAGGGAGGAAAAAAAAATTATTTTTAACCATTTGGTTTCTCCTGATCATTGATAAACAGTTGAAAAAGTCCAGCATAAAAAAAAATATTTGACAAAACTTATGGGATTGCCCATGTGAAGGTCCTCTCAGCATATCCACTATATCCTAAGGACTAGACTGCTTCAGTGAAATCTTGAAATGGCCAGACCAAGAACACTACACTGATTCAGGTGACCCTGAGGGCACAGATAAACCCCCAAGTGTCCTCAATGGCTCTCAGACAGAGTGCTAAGGACCAGATGACTACAGAGAAATATAATCCTTCCACCACCTTCCAAACATCTTGTCAGAACTAATCCTTCCATCCAGGGGTGGGTTCCTACCGATGCGGTCTTGCCTGTTCGTCGCCGCAGAGCCAAAGAAGCTGTTGGCGTTCGTGGCGTGGGGCTTCCCCCGCCCGCTTTCCCCGGCCGCCGGGACGCCACCGTTTGTGTTCTTTTGCCCTCTGCGCATGCGTAAAGCGTTCTGCTTGCACAGAGGGCAAAAGAACACAAATGGCGCCGTCCCGGCGGCCGGGGAAAGCAGGCGGGGGAAGCCCCGCGCCGCGAACGCCACCAGCTTCTTCAGCTCTGCGGCGACGAACAGGCAAGACTGCACCGGTAGGAACCCACCCCTGCTTCCATCCCTCCCTACCATCCAGCCAGAACTGATGACGTTTCTTGGGTAAGAAGCAAATCATATTCTTCTTCCTCATGGGGAAAAAACCCCAGACCAGTCGCCTTTTGAAAAAGCACCTTTGAGACAACCATGACCTGGATGACTGAGAATCTCCATAGAGAGTCATAAACATCTAAACTAGCACTGGGGGAAAGATTGAGAAGAACTCTTTCTTACAGCCCTGGCACAAAATGATTCAAAGTTACTCCAAAAATACTCCGTATTTTTCGGAGTATAAGATGCACCGGAGTGTAAGACGCACCTTAGTTTTGGGGAAGGAAAACAAGGAAAAAAGGCCTCTGCCTCCAAGCAATTTGCCAAACAGCAAACAGCAAACAGCACAGATGATATACACTGCTTGCTGTGTATTTCTGTGCATGTGTGCCTGACCCATAGAAATAGCAAAGAATTGGAGAAATGTACATTATGCCAGAAAGTTTTCTAAAATGTAGTCACACTAACTCCTCCCAATTATTTAAATAGATCTACTCCAAGGTAAGTTAGGATTTAACTCTAATACTAAACAGGACACTGTTACATTTCAGACTATACTTGTACAGAGCTGTTAAAATTAAAATTTCTGGAAGTATACATTATTATCTATTATTTAAAAGAAGATACAATAGCACTGGGCCTCTTCAGAGCAAGCATTTATTTTAAAAATCTTCTTTATTTTGTTAAGTTGTCTAGAGGTCTCCAACCTTGGCAACTTTAAGACTTGTGGACTTCAACTCCCAGAATTCCACAGCCAGCAAAGCTGGCTGTGGAATTCTAGGAATTGAAGTCCACAAGTCTTAAAATTTCCAAGGTTGGAGACCCCTGGTCTAGAACAATAATAAAGCAGTCTTTAAAAAATAAATCTAATAATTTGAACATTCTACAGACATTTATAGTTATTCACTTACCCCCTTGCATCCAGTTCAGCAGAAAATAAAAATCTGCATGTCTCTCCGAGCTATTTGCCTCTTTGCAGCTAGTTTCAGTTTCATTTTAGCACATGGCAAATCAGCTGTACGTCGGGAAGCTGCTAATGACTTGCTTGGCTTTACAGGCTCTTTCCTCTTTGCTGCAAGCAAGTAAATTGCTGGAAGACAGAGGCCAAAGGGTAGGGGTGGCTGGGTGGGTGGGGCTACATTCGGTGTATAAGACGCACCCAAGTTTTCACCCTCTTTTGGGGGGTAAAAAGGTGCGTCTTATACTCCGAAAAATACGGTAAGTAGCCTTTTCAATTCACTGGGACAAATTGAGTTATGTCCATGAGTCCAACTGTTTCATCAAAATAATTCTACATT